>BLSH010121161.1:568999-587083 GCA_018402905.1 Glandirana rugosa | reverse complement strand
AAATGACTTGTAGTCACCGCTACTAGGACCTTGCTACTGCTGATATGGATACAGTTACCTATATGACATATAGAGTTGAATGTATACATATGTATGCACCGAGAGTCACTACACCAAGTCCATACTTCATACACCTTATCCCAATTTCTCTTAATAAATTATATATGATGCACTAGATGGTTTTATTGGCGACAATATTATAATTATAATCTGGATTCCTTACCTATGTGTAACTCACGGCAAGTAACTTTTTTATAATTGAGCTAATCCATGAACGATTTTGTATTTATCGCCTTATACTACATACCTATGTCATGTTCATAAAGTAAAACTGTTAATTGTTCATGAACCATACATAATGTAATTTTCTTGTATGACATGTGAAACTTTTCAATAAATCTTTATTGAGTAAGAAAATTCAAAAATCCGAAAATAAGAACGAAAATTCAAAAGAACGAAAATCTAAAAATAAGAAAAAAAAATGAAAATCTGAAATAACTAACTAATAATAACTTAAATATTACTAACTATTAAATTCTAGTTATTGGAATTTCCTTTCAAATTTGTCTGTTAGTGAACGTAATAAATACAAATTTATCCGAAGTTACGAATTATCCAAAATAACGAATGCAATATGTAAACGAATGAAAAGTAACGGATTAATAATAATAAATAACAATAATAATAATAATATCAACTTTTTCATTATTATTATTATTATGATTATTAATAAATTTGAAAGGAAATTCCAATACCTACAATTTAATAGTTAGTAAGTTAGTTATTATTTAGACTTTTTGGATTTTTGGATTTTCTTTCTTTCAAATTTTCATATTCTTTTTCTTATTTTTTATTTTCGGATTTTAGAAATTTAGAATTTTCAGATTTTAGAATTTCAGAATTTTCGAATTTTTGAACTTACGAATTTACAAATTTGTGAATTTATGAATTTCGATCATAGCGAATGACCCAAAAAACATAAAAAAATTAAAATAAAAAAAAAGAATGAATGAAAGAAAACAAACACATTTTTTGGTAGTGCATATGTCTAATGCATAGCACTACTGTGCAGAGACATACATGAAGTGTGACTATGTAATGTTTCAAAAAAAGACAAATAAAAGAAAAACCAAGCAGTGTGATGTGCTGAAACGCTCCCTGCCAAAGTCGGTGCTCCTCTAGCCCACACAATAAAACGCTGCATTTTACCATGTGGGCTATTGTGAATGTAGCCTTAGTGCATAACTTCCTTGGCTGCTGACACGATCGAACTTATATGTAGAATGTGCATTCTTGGCTCCTGAATGCTACACAACTTTATTTTACCCTTAAAGTGGAACTAAACTTTTGCAATCAACATTAACTATTTATAAGCCTTTATTCTGCTAGCTTTATTAGATAGATAGGAAAGTGTATTATATTTAGTAGTTTAAAAACTTTTCTTTACATTTCTTCAGTTGCTTCTTGGTTTCTGGCCTGGGCCAAAATGATGTCATACATCTCAGGAGTCTTCTAGTCTTCATGGATATTCTTTTTCTTTCATCTGGAGGAGGGGAGGAGGAGCTTTCTCAGCTAAGCACACCATCCTGCCTTTCATGCTTGAGCTAAGGGCCTATGGATTCCAGAAAGTAAATGCTACATAATTTTATTTGCCCTTACTCAAGATGGCCCTGGCTAAAAAAGCTAGGGGGTGTTTTTTAAAGTGGTTTCTCAACAAAATAAAGCAAGGAGACACAGATGTATGAGTTTCATTATTAGAAATGAAATAGTGTTTTCGGTTTGTGATGCTCAGATACAGTTTAGCTCTGCCTTAAGCTAGGGTTACATGGGTGATTAAGGGCCTGTCAGTGTTGCCAACCGTCCGTAAATTTACGGACAGCCCCTAAAAACAGGGCAGTTCATGAAAGTCCGTAGCAGCCGAAAAGTGCCTGTAAAAACAGCGGCCATCGGCTCCGGTCAGATCTGCGCATGTGCAATTACGGAAATCCCCGAGCGGCGAGTGAGAAGATCCGATCCAGACCCTGAGATGAGTTGGACAAACACTCCTCCTGCTGCCAGCTAGTGTCTCTGCCCAGCCCATCCGCCCTCAAATGAGGTTACTGCATTTTCCCGCCACACCACCGCTGGCCAGCACCTGGCCAGAGAAGACACTCCGGATGGATGGATGGGTCCTCCTGATTCCTGCCTGCCTCCCCGTTCTGGCTGACCCTGCAGCCCTCCTGGGGACAGCAGTGAGTGCAGAACGATTCCTCTTCAAGCCAGCCAAAAAGTCGGGACAGTGAGTGTGGGACTGTTTGACACCCACACTGTCTCTGCTCACTCTGACAGACAGCCGTGAGCCAGGCTGCAGGAGTCTCTCTCTCTTAGTGTGAGTGTGCACTGTATGAGTGTAGTGTGCGCTGTATGAGTGTAGTGTGCACTGTATGAGTGTAGTGTGCACTGTATGAGTGTAGTGTGCACTGTATGAGTGTAGTGTGCACTGTATGAGTGTAGTGTGCACTGGATGAGTGCAGTGTGCACTGTATGAGTGTGGTGTGCACTGTATGAGTGTAGTGTGCACTGTATGAGTGCGGTGTGCACTGGATGAGTGCAGTGTGCACTGTATGAGTGCGGTGTGCACTGGATGAGTGCAGTGTGCACTGGATGAGTGCAGTGTGCACTGGATGAGTGGCAGGAGGTAATGGAAGGATGGTGTAATGGAAACAGGAGGTCATGGGGATGGTGTGATGGAGATGGAGGGATGGTGACAGGAAGTGATGGGGGGATTGAGATGAGGGGTGATGGAGGGATGGAGACGGGGGGGATGGTGTGATGGAGATGAGGGGTGATGGAGGGATGGAGACTGGAGGGATAAAAACAGGAGGTGATGGAGACAGGAAGTCTTTAAAAGTGGGAACATAAATTCTGGTGATCCTGATGGCTACCAGGGATTTCACCTCACTTTCCGTGGTGGTTATGGAACAGAAATTAAGGGGACATCTCTACAATTTGACATAGGTGACAAAACAGATGGACTAAATAATCTGCCCTTATTATATTGAAAATAACAGAAATATGTTTTTTTACCTTGCTATTTACCTTAAATCACATTGCCATTTGCACAGTGCACTTGTTTGTAGCCTAAATACTGAAATTTGCACTGAAAACTGTAATTTTGTAACTTTTGTAGAATGCCAGTAAAAACTTGGCTGTGCCAGTAAATTTTGGGTGTTGTGCCAGTAAATTTCAATCTGGTAGGTTGGCAACACTGGTTCCTGGGCCGATGGGCTTTGAGCTTGTGTCGATGACCTACTGTAGTTGGACACAGCCTACCTTCTTATGGCCTGCATTTGACTTGCTTCAAGCAGGTTTTGCATTCCTGTGGATTTGAACAGCGCAAAACTGATGCAAACAAAACCCATAAACACAGATTTTCTAAATCTCTTTACTACAAGAGATTTAATTGCAGGTTGTCAGTATTTTTATTTGTAGCATACTGAAATAAATGTGCTAATGTTCTGTGAAAAGGATGATGGGCAACAAGTTAACAAATAATCTCTCCAAAGCAAAGAGATGTAATTGCCCACGTAGCCTTGGACTGATGTCACCCTAGCAACATTGTAGCAGCAATTTGTAGTAGCTCCCTGCTTATTTTTCAGGGAGATTGCTGCAGAGTTGCTGCTGTAGCTGGCTTCAGTGCTCTGATCAATGCTATGATCATCAGCAAGTGTACTGGATGACATGAATAGCTACTGAGGATGGTTAACACCAAATTCTACAATCGCTTAGTGATTGGGCTAAAAATCATTAGGAATTTTCAGCCTTACTCAGAGTGGAGGTCACTGGAGTAGCGGTGCCTACTACAGTGATTTCCATTTTCTATAGCACGTGTTACACACAAGGCCCGTGGCCTGCATCCAACCTTCCAGGCCATTTCATGTGGCCCTCACACCCATGGCTTTTTCTTTCAGCCGGAACAAGGCGGACTCCATTTCATCACCTCTGGCTTTCGCCCTCTGCTCTCCGCGCACTGCTGTGACTTATAAACTAGAAGCCTTCTGTGTTTACAAGGACAGCTTTCCTCTTAGCAGCTCTCAGAGATCCCTGCCTGCCCTGCACTCACAACAGATGCAGGTGCAGTGTGGGATGGGCCATGACGCGGTAAGCTGCACTTTGATCCCCATCTGTGCACAGATGCTGACCAATGATCTCCTCACAAGAGAGAGGCGAAGCTGCCTAGACTTCTGGGGAGCATTAGAACCAGGCTGGGTAGATGAGATACAGTACAAGGAAACTTTTGGTTGGGGGAAGAGATGAGGGCTGAGGTGGGGGTTGGGGGAGAGTGGTGCAGAGGTCAAAGTCAAAGAGGGGTGGGAGTGAAAGAGAGAGCTGAACTCTGAACACTGTGCAACGTACACCCCAAAATCCTGCACGCTATATGTAGCACACTCCTCAACCCTGCATTCTGCAAGTAGCTCACCCCTGAACTCTGAACTCTGTGCATAGTACACTCTTGAACCTGCACTCTGTAAATAGAGCCCCTGAACCCTACATTCGGTACCTATCTCTCTTCTGAACTCTTCAGTATGTACATAGCGCATATTTAAGCTATGCACTTTGTGCAAAGGGCACCCCTGAACCTGGACTCAGGAAATAGCGCACCCCTAAACTCTGCACTCTTTTTTTTATACATTCTTTTATTTATAGAGAGTGTAAAGTTTTACAATGCTAGGAAAACATATATAAGCATGTTCAACAAGAACAGTAAAATATGAATAAGTAAATAACAGAAAAAATAAAAATGTTAGCAGTATTGGCAATGAGATGAAACAACATAGTGTTATGATAAAGATAACATACACTATATTGTCAAAAGTATTGAGACACCTCACATAACTATTGGTGTAATTTTGCCGCATTCAACATGCCTTTGAGGGCAACTATAATGCCGATGTGGCCCACAATAAAATTAAGTTTGACACCCCTTTTCTAGAGGGATCCCAAAGGTAATGTATATGCATATCCAAGTTGGACCAATGTAACTATGTAAAAAAATGGCATGCCTAAAAAAGTAAATCAACAAAAAAAGCTGCATCATCAAAAATGATAATTGCACTACACATGTTACATATTGCTGTGCATGGAGCAAGAGCAATAATTCTAGGGCCATTATTCATGGTTAACTCTAAACTGATGACCTGTAAAATCTTTTGAAACTGACCATTTTGGGATACCGAAATTTGTCATTGTTTCACGGTCTCCTTCTCCAGCTGGGGTCAGCAAGAGAAGAAGACCATGAACTGTGCATGTGCACAGTTTGAATGGCCTAGAGCAGCTGCTACTAACCTCAGCTGGAGCACATGCGCAGTATAAACAATCTGTAGCGGCCACTAGGGGGTGCATTATTGTTCAGCCTGTCCTGCAAAGGGCAGGAAAGAGGGGATGAGGGGTCAGCATTGTTTCTGGATAGGCCCCCAACAGCTGCCTCTGTAATGGGAGGATGAGAACCAATTACAACAGGAGGGGCACTGGTATGTAATATTCATTGGATATAGAAATGCATAGAGGGAATTATGAAAATGATTCCTCAAGGTGATTATATGGGATTATTTGGTTGTATGTGTGTGTGTGTGTATGTATATATGTATGTGTATATATATATGTATATACATTTTTTTTTTTTTTTTTGGTTGAACTGGATGGACTTGTGTCTTTTTTTCAACCTTACTAACTATGTAACAATGTAACCATGTAATCCAAACTTGTGCCTGAAGCCCTAACGAAGGGTTATTTTCCAACTCCTGAAATGTGTTGGTTTGTTAACTTGGATTTCTATGTCAAAATAAATATTTTTGGACTACTAAACTATCGATGTAGTGCCTCTGTTTCCCTACCCCTACTATATGTTGTCCACAGTACCCTTGGTGTTTTAGAGCTTCCTAACTAGAGTCACTATACTTTAGGCTTGGTTTACACCTATGCGTTTTTTTGTGTTTTTTGCAGAAACGCACTTCAGACCATTTAACATAGTTTCCTATGGGACACGTTTACATCTATGCTTTTTTCAGCCACTGCGTTTTTGGAAAGGGTCAGGGACTTTTTAAAATGCAAAACACTACTTTTTTTTTGCTATTTTGGTTCAATAGAATTCAATAGAGGAGCTACAGAAAAGCATATAGGCTGTTTTTGCCGCAATTTTACCTTGAGTTTGCCGCAATATGCGTTTTGTAATCTGCCCAACAAATTGGGCAAAAAAAAAAGACCAAAAAATGCAAAATGCGCCAAAATCGCAGCAAAATCGCATGTTCAAAAACACACACAAGGAAAAAAAGCACTGCAGAAACTATCACAAGCAACCTGCATAGGTGTGAGAGGAGCCTTGTAATTTAGACTTTCTTCTGCATTGTAAAACTAAACCAAAGCTGGACCCAGATCCTTATGCCTATACTCTTTGAGAAACATTTTATATTGTGTCAGATGTGGTCGCTAATGTTATCCCTCTGACAGCAGTCTTTGTCATATTAGCAAGTGCTTTGTTCATTAAATAATAATAGATGACAGCAGCTAAGCAGTAGTGAGAACGCTATTTATTAAAATGATTATTCACTATATTACATTTTTCCCATGTTCTTGCAGTGGCGCCGCATGTAAATGATGTGACGTTCGCCATCCATGATTCATACCAAGTGGCGTGTTCTCTGAGTTTAATGAGGTTTTATCCCCAAGCCATTTTCATTACATGGACCCATGGGGAACACAATACTAAAGCTTTACCCTCAAGCAAGAAAATTATTGAGACCGAAGATGAGAAAACATTTGATGTTATAAGTGAGTGTATCATTCCCTGGGAACATTTCAAGTCCTTGGTGAGAGTGACCTGGGAACACGAGTCACTAACACAGCCTGGATTCCAAGACCTGCGTATAACAGGTACTATCATTTATATTACTATCATAATGCAAGCTACATTATACAAAAGCATGTTTTTTATGAATGTTGGATAGGTACACCCCTGATTCATACAAAGCTTTCATGACTAGGAGCTTAGCTCTGGTTGTTTTTGGTGCACTTTCTCAGCAACGACAATGAAGACCTACCTGACAAACCACTTACACTAACCCTTTCTGAGAGCTAACCCAACCTGCACAATAGTCCTCTATATAAGCTTAACACAAATTCTCCCTTTAATCCTAACACAAATGCTTTTGGAAGTTCGTAAAACAAATCCTCGTGCTATCCTGTCCTAATATAGACTCTTGTTCATATACTCAACTCTACCATGGTGATGTCCCTGTGTGCTGAAGAACAACCCTTCCCCGACAGAAAGATACCAGCATTGGGACTGAAATCTTCTGTTTCACAAATCACCCAACAGTTCCACAAATCAAATTTCAGAGCTGAGATTTCTGCACGCGTAATATGGTCATAATGAGGAGCATCCACTCTCCCTGCTACATTTGTGTTAAATGATGTAGCATGCATTGCAACATGAGTGTAAACCTCTGCTCCCGAGAAGAGGAGGATCGGTGCTGCTCTGTGCATAACTACTGCACAGAGCAGGTAAGTATAACATGTTTGTTGTTTTGTTTTTTTATTGCCTTTAACCACTTCAGCCCCGGAAGGATTTCACACTTTAGGACCAGAGCACTTTTTGCGATTCAGCACTGCGTCGCTTTAACTGACAATTGCGCGGCCGTGCAGCGTTGTACCCAAACTAAATTTGCGTCCTTTTTTTCCCACAAATAGAGCTTTCTTTTGGTGGTATTTGATCACCGCTGCGTCATTTCTGATCGCCGCTATAAACAAAACAAGAGCGACAATTTTGCAAAAAAAAAAAACAAATTTCTTACTTTTTGCTAAAATACAAATCCAAAAAAAAATATAAAAAAACACTTTTTTCAACAGTTTTGGCCGATTTTATATTCTTCCTCATATTTGTGATAAAAAAAATATTGCAATCGGCGTTTATTCATTGGTTTGCGCAAAAGTTGCCGCGTTTACGGATGATGAGAATTCATTTTTGGGGTTTTTATTTATTTTTTAAATTTTTTACTAGTAATGGCGGCGATCTGCGATTTTTAGCGGTACTGCGATATTGCAGCGGACATGTCGGACCATTTTGACACTTTTTTGGGACCATTGGCATGGAAGGGGTTAACCTGGGGGGCGCTCTAAGGGTTAATTGTGTTCCCTGGGCGTGTTCTAACTGTGTGTGCGCTGCCCTAGCAGGGGAAGGGAAGTGATCACAGCTTCCATGTAGAGGAAGGCTGTGATCACAGCCCTTCCCCCTCTCACAGAACGGAGATCCGTGTTTACATACACGGACCTCCGTTCTTTCACTCTGGGGGGGGGCATCGCGGGTAGCCGGCGGAGATCGAGTCCGCCGCACCTGCTCCCTGGCCCTCCCCGGACACAATGAGCGCGCGCGCGCTCACAGTGCACAATCTAGCAGCCGCCGTTGTATGACGGCGGTTTGCGATATCGAACCAACGTGTCCCTGTCAACCTGCGGTTGGCGGTTGGCAAATGGTTAATATCACTTTCAGTTGATTCCATGACACCTATAGAGCCTGCTGAAGTTAATCATCTCCACCTGACTGAAGCAAAGAGACAAAGGAGACACAGATTGCGCTTGTGCCTGTATGATGGACAGAAAGGACATATGTTATCCACTTGCCCTTCCCATCCAGTAAAAAGGGAGGGTCTTACCCATGTTGGAGGAGCTGGGTTAGACATTACAAGTCCTTCCTCTGAAACTAAGATCACATGGTACCTTTAATTTCCATTTAGCCTCAAACTCTGTATACTGTGCGGCTTTTGTGGATTCTAGAGCAGCTGGTATATTCCAATATCACACTTTTGCTAAGAAAAACAGTATACCTTTTGTTTCCAAACCAAGATCCTTGAGCATCACTACTTTGAACGGCCAACCATTAGGAAAAGGCACAGTGGAATTTGAGACCACTACAATCACCCTTCAGGCTGGCACACTCTACAAAGAAGAATTCTCCATTCCTGCCTGTTATCCTTGGGTAATCTTGGTTGCAACAACACAACTCTTCTTTTGACTGGGTTAATTGAGAATGATACATCGTCCAAAAAGACTATCTCACAGTCTATTGGCTTCTGTGACTACACCTCCAACCTTGCCTGAAGAATACCACTACTTTGCAGATATGTTTTGCAAGAAAAAAGCAGCATCGTTCTTTTGATTGTGCAATCAATCTGATCCCTGGAGCACCTCTTCCAAAGGGAAAGACATATCCGTTGTCATGGCCTTAACAAAAGTCTTTGGAAGAGTATGTTCAGGATAACTTGGAGAGGGGTTTTATTTGTCCCTCTTCTTCTCCAGTAGGGACAGGTTTTTTAATCATTAAAAAGAAAGATGGCGTCTCCATCTGTGTATATATATTCTAGAGCTATTTGATGTTCTTAAAGGAGTCATTATTTTTACCAAGGTGGATCTGCGAGGAGCCTATAAGCTGATTCATATAAGAGAAGGCGATGAGTGGAAGACAGCATTCAGCACTTGCTATGCACACTATGAGTATCTGGTTATGCCATTTGGGCTCTGTAACACTCCTGCTATCTTCGAGTGTTTCATGGAAGATGTATTTCATGACTTCAGAAACAAATTTGTGATAATCTATCTGGATGACGTCTTAATTTTTTATAAGACTCACCAGGAACACATTTCACATGTGAAACAAGTACTACAGTGGCTCAGTGAGAATCACTTCTATGCAAAAATTGAAAAATGTAGCTTTCATCGGATCCACATACCTTTTCTGAGTTACATTATAAGACCTGAAGGTTTTCAAATGGACCCGCAAAAACTAAGAGTGCCTACAGAATCAGCACATGCCAGACATGGGGGTGATTTTGGGTAATGTATTTCTTTTGCTCCAGCAGCTGCAGAGGAGACCTGCATTGGGAAGGATGCTGCTGGAGTTGGCAGGGTGAGTGTAGGAGAATTTTGCAGTGATTTAAGCCTTCACCTTGGTGTGGCCCAATGCTTGATATGGCTGCAGATGTTACAATTGATGCAGCAGGTGAATGTTGTGGAAAGGGGGGTGATGTGGAAAGTGAGGAACGAGGAGGAGTATTGTGGGTCTTTTGCTGCTGACTTGATTTACAGAGGTGCTGCTCTCACTGAGCTCTGTGGTACAGAGTCATGTGTTTCCTCATGCATATTGTACTGTGGCTGGTACTTTTACAATGGCTGATATGCTGTAGGCAGAGGCTGCACACCACAACAGTGATGTCAGCAGCATATACTTATATTAAACAATCCATGCTGTGGGACTCCATGGACTAGCCCTGGGTATAGCAAGCGCCTATACCTATGGGATAGTGCCTCCAGATAGATTAGGATGGCTGCTCCCTCCAGTCTTTTGCAGGCTGCTCTGCCAGCATACCCTTGTCGCTGATGCTGTCCATGAGAATTGTACTGTTTCGTAACACCAATGGGATCACAGTGATTGGTTACCATAGTGATCACATAACTAGGAGCCCATCCTACTGGATACTGATTTTCACTGTGTGTCAGTGACATGCAGTCACAGTGGTGAGGACCACTGCATCTACAGTCCAGTACAGTACAGTAGTTACTTTGTGCTTCTTTAAAGAAGAACTCCAGCTTTTCCACCCCAAAATAACAGATGCATTGTGCATGTAAATGAATCACAAACCCACTGTCGGTTTGTGTGCAACTTTCCTCCTTTAGCTGTATACCGCAGGTTTGTGTGTCCGTGATGTCACTCCTCCTCCTGTCTGAATTTCAAAGTTCTCTGACTTCCTGTTTCCTTCCTTTTCCATTCCTCATACTACATGTCCCATGATCCTTCAGGACTCTGTAGCTTCAGGGTGGGCTATGGAAGTCAATTGTAGCAGTTCTGGGAGTTGATGTGCATATCTCCCTACTGTCCCTGATTTGGAGCAATGTCCCTCTGTCCCTCTTTCCTCCTCATTTGTCCCTCATTTTGGTCTGATCTGTATAGTTGTATATAAAATGCACTTTTTATCTTTCAAAAAGTGTTTCCCAGTGCTAAACCTTTATCCAATTTCTAAATTGCTGCATTTGTAAATTCCAAATGCCAATATAAAGAAATAGTAGTGGTAAAAAAAGCACTTGTGTGTTTAGCCAATCTTGGTCTTTGTACAATTCTCCTTTAAGGTGGCATGGCGTGGCAAGGGGAGTGTCCTATGCTTGCATACTTTTGCGGATATGTGTCCTTCATTTCCATCTCAAAAAGTTGGGAGGTATAAATGTGGGTGGGTCCTAGGGTTACTGTGGGTATTTCTGGGCCTTCATGTGGGTGGTGAAAGGTGCAAATAGGTCATACTTCCTCCTGTGTCATTCCTGTTGTGCAGCCTGCCAAAGAATAATGACTTACTGCAAGAGTACAGAGGAAGGGCAATGGGAGGTTATTATGAAGGTATTTCCTTCATATGTAAATAAATCACTTCACAGAGAGCAGGGCTCTGGAAGGGCAGGATCTGAGGGGTGCGACTTTCCCTGTTCACACTGGTCGGCATATTTAACTGGATAGGATTGAATTCAGCTCACTTCCAGAACAGGCTGTGTATGAAGGTGTTTCCTCCTTGAATAATGCTGTGATCTGTGAGGCAGGACTCTGGAGGTTTGGACTATTACTGTATGTGTGACTGAGCTGGATTGAATGCTAATTTGGATGTATCTAATCCCACCAACCATCAGAGCTGCGAAGGAAGTTACATCATTTGTAGAGTCTGAAAGACTACAGAGGGGTGTGTTTCAGACTCTAGCTGCTGCAGGAAGTATCTGTGGAAGGGACAGAGTCTATCAGAAGGCTGTACGGTCACATGGTACAAAGCCACAACTAAACCCAGAATATCAGGGGATCTCCGGACAACAGAGCAACATAGTAAAGAGGTATGATCTATGCTGGGACTGATCATTCCATTCAGTTCTAGTGTAAAGAAAGTTGGAATTTAGATTTAAAAGAGTTTGAACAGCACATATTGAAACTACAGTCTGCTTTGAAATTTTGCCTGGGTTCACGTACCACAGGCCTTATCTCCCTGATATACTCCTCTATTGTATCTTCTAAAAAAACTCCAGTGCAGTCCTTCCATCATCAATGGGAGAGTGAGTTGGGGATGAAGCAGATTGGCAGATTATGACCTTGGCGATATCCAAGAATGTACTTATTCAAGAAAACACGTGTAAAATCTTGTACAGATGGTACTATACACCGGCTAGTTTAGCTCATTTTGCTCTATCTTATCCATCGACTTGCTTCCATGGTTGTTCCAAACCGAGGACAATGGCACACATATGGTGGTCATGTTCAAAGGTGTGCAGACTATGGGTTCAGGTTTATGCGCTCCTACGCACATGCTTTCATTCATACTTTAAAGTGTTTGTCAAGGCTTGGGGGGAAAAAAACACCTGCAAGAGAAAGACATAACGAGCTTATATGCGTACCTTAGATTGACTCCGTTGCAGCGGTCCCTGAGCACCGCTGTGACCTGCGTCATGTTGTGTCTGTTGTTTTCCGGGATCCGGGCTCCGACCAATCACAGCGCGGACTCCAGCGATGTGATTGGCAGGAGCCGCGCTGACGTTACTCCCGCGCATGCGCACGGGAGCCATCATTTATGGCACACTTAGTGAAGAAACGGCCCAGTCGGGCGGTTTCTTCTCTGCGCATGTGCTAATGACGTCGGCACATGCAGATACAGGGAATATCTCCTAAACTGTGCACGTTTAGGAGATATTCCCGGGACCTACAGGTAATCCTTATTATAGGCTTACCTGTAGTTTAAAGTGGTTGTCATGACTTGACAACCACTTTAAAAAGGAATCCATACGAAGCTCTCCTTTGTAAGCCTATTGAGAAGTAACTCCAACAGGAGTGGCAATTAGCATTGCATCTTTATGCAGCAACCAAACTTACCATAGCGAGAGCCTGGAAAACCCTAATTCTCAGTTTCAAAGGAGTCAAGCGCCGAATGACCGACATTAAGATCAACAAATAATTTTACTTGACACCCATGATAAATTCTGGCAGCCCTGGATATCCCTTGTTCAGCCATCACATTTTGATAACTTTGTTATGTCAATCTAAGGACTTTAATGTATACATACTGTTTGAAGCCAGGAGTTCAGAAATATTCCTCTGTTATACAGACAATTGTGTTCATTGCCTAACATGGGGAACTCCCTCTAGTGTTAGCTTGTGGAATAAGACTGTAATTGCAATGAGGATGAAGCATTGTAGGAATTGTAGTGTGGAGAGAAGAAACAGTCAACAGACTCTGGTATGAAGGACTCCATTTCCCATGGGGCTGTGCTGCACTGGAGACTTCTGGGAGGTGCAATGCATTATGGGAGAAACGTATTTAAGTGGGAGGAGGAGCTGATAGCGGCCTCTTTGGGATGGCGTGATCGACCAGTGAGGAACCCGTGTGCTTCTATAGCCGGAGAAAGGCCGCCGCCTACTTATAGTGTTCCAGCCGACTGAATTCTCTGCAGGTGACCCAGCTTACTGCCACTCTCCAGCAACACAGTGAGTGATCAGTGAAGCCATCTCATCCTTATCTGAATCCGGATTAAAGCCGCAGCTCTTACAGCAGCAGTCGCATCTGCTGATCCAGGACAGCTGCAAGGAGTGCAGTGAATGCTGTTTAACTCCCAGGAGCAAGCAGTCAGTGTGAACTAATGGTCCCAGCATTACCATCACTTTCATCTGAGTGCCGGATCGTTTGTCTGTATACAATCCTTTGGGTTTGGTGAGCGGGCTCAGGCCCACATATAAGAGTACTTATACTGTCTATTTAGCACCTCTTTATTACCTTTTGGATTACCGTATGTATACACTGGATTGCCATTTATGAACAGTTTATTAAAGAAGTCAGTGATCATTACACGGCTATTTAGTGCCGTGGAATTTAACCTCTTTGTGCCTCATCTCACTGATTAGAAGGACACAGTGTTCTTAGGTACCTAACTCTTATAGCCGGCAGAAGATTGCTTGGACTTTGCAAGACAGGATTGCTACAACTACATCTACACATCCTTTACCCAGTCATATATTCAGGGCTATATACTTGGTATTACTTAATCTCCTAAGAACTCTCTAAGCTAGAACAGGAGAATTTAAATAGAAATTCATAGTTATCTGATGTATTCTTACAACACTAATTTAACTGCTAAGTGAATATATTTTATTTGTGCATTATAGAACATTGTTATCTGAATTATAATCCATTAAGTGGTACCAATTTACCCTTTGGGACATCTATTTGGTATAGGGTCTTACTGTATTATTTCCCTTTTCAGTTTCAGTAGATATTACCAAATCGCCTCTTTTCATAATGAACCCTTGGGTATTGTTTAAGCACTTCCGGACTGCCCGCCGTCATAATACAGCGGCAGTTTGAAGTGGAATACCATTGTTATGGTAGCATATAGCTACCACAACCCCGGTATCTATTTTTTCAGCAGGCGATTCTGCGTTTAATAAAAGTGGTCTTAGTGGCAGATTCGCCGCAAGATCACTTTTATCAAGGGCGGGAGAGGTGCACCCCTCCCGCTGCTTTCCGGTCATCTGCGCCGCTTACCGGACCCGCTGGCAGCAGCGGAGATGATCGCGTCTGTCCCCCCCCCAATGTCTGTGAGCGGCTGAAACCACTCACTCGGCTCCATAACATGGCTGGGCGCAAGCGACGTCACAAGTCACTTCCGCCCAATGCTCTTAAATGGGACATTTTTTTTTGGGGGACTGTAATTTTTTTTTTTTTGCATTTAAGTATAAATATGAGATGTGAGGTCCTTTTGACCCCAGATGTCATATTTAGGAGGTCCTGGCATGCTTTTTTCTATTACAAGGAATGTTTACATTTCTTGTAATAGGAATAAAAGTAATCAAATTTAAAAAAAAAAAAAAAAAAGTTGTAAAAATAAAAATTAAAAAGTAAAATAAATAATTAAAAAAAAAAAAAAAAAAAAATTTAAAGCGCACCGTCCTTGCGGGCTCACGTGCAGAAGCGAACGCATATGTAAGTCCCGCCCACATATGAAAACGGTGTGTAAACCACACGTGAGGTATGGCGGTGATCGTTAGAGTGAAAGCAATAATTCTGGCACCAGACCTCCTCGCCAATGGAGATTTTTATGTTGCCATTCCGCGAGCGGACGCAATTTTGATGCATGACATGTTGGGTATCATTTTACTCAGCGTAACATTATCTTTCACAATGTGGAAAAAATTGGACTAACTTTACTGTTTTATTTTTTAACTCAAAAAAATATTTTTTTTTAAAAAAATCACGCTTGTAAGACCGCTGCGCAAATACGGTGTGACATTAAGTTTTGCAATGACCGCCATTTTATTGTCTAGGGTGTTCGAAAAAATACTTTGTATATCATTGTAGTTTGCTGCAACAAAGTGCCATGAGAGAAACCTTTTTTTGTCTAGTATATTTTGGAACGGTGCAGGAGTAAACTCACACAGCACCCACTTCCCTTTTTGGTGTATTGACACCCTATCTCAGTTCTTGAGGCCCGAAAATGCCAGGGAAGTAAAAAATACTCCCAAATGAGCCCTATTTGGAAAGTAGACGGTCCAGGATATTTAGTAAGAGGCATGACAAGTTTTTTGAAGTAGTATTTTTTTGTCGCAATTGTTTGGAAAATTAAGAAATTACAAAAAAACATATATTTTTTTAAATACTGTCACCAGTGCAGCACAGTGTTCTCATATAATGGGTGTGACAGTGATGAGGGACACTGATTGGTGACAGTATGTAAAAAAAAACATATTTTTTTTTTCTATTTTGTCTTTTTATTATTATTATTTTTTTTTTTTGACCAGAGCAATACAGTGGTGCCATAGTAACACTGTAGTACTCTGGGGAAGTGATGATTTTTTTTATACTTTATGACTGATTCATTCAGTGTCTTTTGTTGTGATTAGCTGTGATTGGCCCTGTACCATGTGGTCACTGTGACCTATGATAGCTACTCAGAACTATAAGCAACATAGGAAAATGACAGCTGGGCAGGAACTGGTTAAACTCCACAGTTTCTTTATAAATGAATGGCAGACATAGTACGGTACCCTATTACTACTATGTATAGGATGTACAATATCATGTGTTGTAAGATCAGTCTTACTGATGAATTCTGAATGTTTTGCAGATCTTCCATGGTGTCCAGACATTATAAATGTATTTTATATCACTGATGATCGGGAATGTAATGTAGAGTGTGACATCTCTGGATATTTCCCAAAGGATCTGACTGTGGAATGGTATAAGAAGAATAAGGGGACGGATGACCTTGTTCCTGTGGATAATGACAATAAATACAAGACTACACTCACTGAACACCATCAGTTACCACCAGATAAGACATACAACTGTACAGCCAGTCTGCTGTTCACCCCAACACTGCCAGAAGACCAGGGGTCAGAGTTCATCTGCAGAGTGCAGCACCCCAGTATGGAGCATTATAAAGAGGATGCAACAAAACCAATACAACTGAGAGAGACTTCTTCTTGTTTAATTTCATAACACAGTTGTGTTAGCATTATAGCTCCAGGATCCCAAGAATAGTATCTACATGAAGTATATATATATATATTCTGATTGTGGTAGGGATATTAAACTACAAATGTCTTTGGATCAGAGAATTTAATATGAATCGTTCTATATACTTGGTAAGCAGTGTGTAAATTGTTACAGAAAGGGGAAGAAATCCTTGCTAATTCACAATGAGCAATGACTTGTATTTTAGTAATTTACTATCCCCTCCTTGATTGGTAATTAAACAGGGGACTTTAAACTAAAGCTGGGTAAACATTGATCGAAATTCAGTTCAGCGGGGTTAAGATGAATTTTGATCTGTGTGTAGCCCTCTCTGCTCCACAGAAGCTGATCCCACTAGAAAGACACCTTTGATCAGTGGCTGCAGCCAATCCACTCCAATGCTCATCAGTGTATTCTGATAGCAGAGAGTATAAAAAATACAATGTCCAGGTGAGGGGGATCTGTTAGCGTGTAGAATTGCGACACAAGTCATATTGAAATTGAATGTTATTAAAAATGACCTTTCCTTTTCAATCAGCGGTGCTGTAATTTTCTGTATAATGCAATATGGCTACCTGGAGGTGTTCTGTATACAGATGGTGAACAGAACGCCCTGGCCCCCCCACCCCAGATATATAATGTCCTGCTTGTGTGATTGGCTTACCGATTTTCATAGAAGTCTGCACTAAGATACAAGTCACATTTGACCCTCCCTCCAACAAAAATGTAATTGTTGAGATACTCCCAATAGGAAATCACATCTAAAGGGAAGCAGACCCTGCCACTTTCCTCATTCGAGCCCTGTGGGTGCTGCATCTGATTGATAATTATAAAACCACCCCCACACAGATGCACATAGACACAGACAAACAGCTATTTCTTCAGAACAACAGAAGGTTGGAATCTGCAACTAAGTTTGTTAAAATCCTTATAATGTACATAGATCACCCAGAGGGGAATGTTGTTTTCTCAAATGTTATTCTTTAAAGCAATACTAAAGTCTTGTTTTTTTTTCTTTAAAAATAACAAACATGTTATACTTACCTCCTCTGTGCAGTTGATTTTGCACAGAGCAGCCCGGATCTTCCTCTTCTCGGGTCCCCCTGCTCCTGACTAGAGTTGAGCGAACACCTGGAAGTTCGGGTTCTGCTGGTCCGTCCGAACTTCGGGACAAAGTCCGGGTCCGGGTCCGGACGGAACCCGAACGATCGCACGCCCAAGCAACAGGCACGCTAGCAAGCCCAAGGCAGGCCTGGGCCTGGGCCTGAAACAGGGCTTCAAGCCTGCCTGGTCGTCTTGGGCTTGAAGGTCCACAAGCGAGTTGAGATCAGTCCTCGTCCCCCTGGGCTCTTCTCCTTCTAGGCCCGACGAGACACGTTTTAGTTGACGTGTCTCCTCCATTCATATTGTACAAACAATAAAAATTTCTTTTTTTTTGTTCTGAAATCATAACGAAATTTCTTATTGTAAACTCTTTTGTTGTAAGGGGAGACCCACTAGATACATGTAATATTCCTAAAATTGTTTGAAT
>BLSH010121161.1:526478-557552 GCA_018402905.1 Glandirana rugosa | reverse complement strand
CCCAAGCTATCTGCTGAGAGGCATGTTGAGTCCATGGAATAGTTTGCCACAAGTTTCAGGGAAATTACTTTTTTTTTTTTTTTCAAAAAGTTCTCACTAAATGATAAGTTGCTTGAACATGCCATGGGTATATGTGAAATTACACCCCAAAATACATTCTGCTGCTTCTTCTGAATTCGGGGATACCACATATGTGAGACTTTCTGGCAGTCTAGCCACGTACGGGACCCCAAAAACCAATCACCACCTTCAGGCTTTCTAAGTGCATAAAAAGGTGAGTTTACTCCTCACTCCCTATCACAGTTTCGGAGGCCATGGAATGCCCAGATAGCACAAAACCCCCCAAATGACCCCATTTTGGAAAGTAGACACTCCAAGCTATTCGCTGAGAAGTATTTTGAGTATTTTGCAGATCTCACATTTTGTCACAAAGTTTTGAAATTTGAAAAGATAGCTTGGGGTGTCTACTTTCCAAAATGGGGTCATTTGGGAGGGGGGTTTGTGCTATCTGGGCATTTCATGGCCTCCGAAACTGTGATAGGTAGTGTGGGGTGAAGGCATGAATTTTTGCCCTTAGAAATCCTGAAGGTGGTGATTGGTTTTCGGGGCCCCATACACAGATAGGCTCCCAATAAGTCTCACACATTGGGTATCCCCGTACTCAGGAGAAGCAGCAGAATGTATTTTGGGGTGTAATTCCACACAGCAATATATCATTTCAGTGACAACTTTGTGTAATTTTATTTTTTTTTTGGTCATCAATCACTTCTGACAAAAAAATAAAATATTCAATGGGCTCAACATGCCTCTCAGCAAATTCCTTGGGGGTGTCTACTTTCCAAAATGGGGTCATTTGGGGGGGTTTTGTACTGCCCCTCCATTTTAGCACCTCAAGAAATGAGATAGGCAGTCATAAAATAAAGCTGCGGAAATTCCAGAAAATGTACCCTAGTTTGTAGACGCTATAACTTTTGCGCAAAGCAATAAATATACGCGATTTGGCTTTTTTTTTACCCGAGACATGTGGCTGAATGCATTTTGGCAAAAATTTATGAATAAAATTTAGTTTATTGTATTTTTGTAATAACATAAAGTTGAAAATATCATTTTTTTTCAAAATTTCCGTTATATTTTTGTTTATATCGCAAAAATTAAAAAGTGCAGTGGCGAACAAATACCACCAAAAGAAAGCTCTATTTGTGGGGAAAAAAGGACGCAAATTTCGTTTGGCTACTGCATTGCATGACCGCGCAATTACCATTTGAAGCGGCGAAGTGCCAAATTGAAAAAAGGGCTCCGGTCCTAAAGCTGGAAATCCTTCCGGGGCTGAAGTGGTTAACTCAAAAAGCACATTTTTCAAAAAATCGCACTTGTAAGACACTGTGCAAATATGGTGTGACAAAAAGTATTGCAACAATCACACATTTATTCTCTAGGGTGTTTGAAAAATATATATATAATGTTTGGGAGTTCTAAGTAATTTTTTAGCAAAAAAAACGGATTTTAACTTGTAAACAACAAGTGTAAAAAAGGTCTCCGGGGCTGAAGTGGTTAACCACTTGCTTACAGGGCACTTAAACCCCCCTCCTGCCTAGACCAATTTTCGGCTTTCAGCACTGTCGCATTTTGAATGACAATTGCGCGGTCGTGCGACGTTGTACCCAAAATATATTTTTACTATTTTTTTCCCACAAATAGAGCTTTCTTTTGGTGGTATTTGATCACCTCTGTGGTTTTTATTCTTTGCGCTATAAACAAACAAAGAGCGATGATTTTGAAAAAAACAATATTTTTTACTTTTTGCTATAATAAATATCCACCCAAAAAAAAATTATTCATCAGTTTTGGCCGATATATATTCTTCTACATATTTTTGGTAAAAACACCCCGCAATCGGCGTATATTGATTGGTTTGCGCAAAAGTCATTGCATCTACAAACTATGGGAATTGATTTATGGTGTTTTTATTATTGCTTTTATTTTAACTAGTAATGGCGGCGATCTGCGATTTTTATTGGGACTGCGTGATTGCAGCGGACATGTCAGACATTTTTGACACTTTTTTGGGACCAATGACATTTATACAGCGATCAGAAATTGAAATAGCACTGATTACTGTATAAATCTCATTGGCAGTGAAGGGGTTAACACTAAGGGGGGCAGTGAAGGGGTTAATTGTGTTCCCTGTATGTGTTCTAACTGTGAGGGGGCTGGGCTACCAGGGACATAACAGATCTCACTGATCCCAATCACAGGGATAAGGTAGATCTGCTATGTCCCCCCTCACAGAACGGAGAACCGCCGTGGTTACATTGGTGGTTCCCTGTTCTGCAGCTCTAACAGGCGATCGCGGGTCTCCAGCGAACATCGAGTCCGCCCAACCCGCGGGCAAGCCTACGCAGCGAGTGGCGGCCACGAGAGTGTGCCGCTGCTGGCTGTGAGTGCGCGCGGGGAGCGCGCAGGGCCGGATTAACATAGGGGCGGATGGAGCTGCAGCTCCAGGCCCTTCCCTCTAAATAGGCCCAGCAGTATAAACCCGACTTCTCCTGTCCAAAAACATCTATGGGACAGGAGAAGCTGTGTGTAAATGTAGGGGTGTGTGGCTGCACCTGTGTTAGCTCAGTGTGGTAATTAGAGTGTCACAGCACACAGAGCCCCCCTCCCCCTGCACAAATGGTCTGTTCTGCCTTCCCCCGCCCCTCTCCCTCCATGTTCCTCCACCCTCTGAAGTCCGTGCAGTGAGCGAGGGAGCCGCGTGGGCAGGAAAACTGAGCTGACAGATAGAAGGTGAATAATAGAGATCTCTGATAATCCTCCAGGGACCATCCAAGTGTGAGCACAGTGACTGCAACTCTTATCTCCCTTCTCTGTTCCTCTTTGTTAACTCTTTCCTCCAAGTAGTAACAGCCAAATAGTGTAGAATTGTGTCACCAGCGTATGGCAGTATTTGGTGCTTAGAAGTAGCTTCACACTGGTTTGCTGTGTTCTGACCGTATTGCTGGGGTATCTGCAGTTTTCCTGCATTTTACCTGCAGTCCTATTGATTTCTATTGCGTTGCGTGTTTTTTCTGCAGTTTCTGAAAGTGCACCAAAATTCCTCCATGCTTCATCTTTGGCGCATTGTCAGAAAACGCAAAAAAATTCACAAACCAATAGAAATCAATAGGACTACAGCTACAACTGCTGCTGAAGGACTGAGCGCACCAAGAACCCAGGTGCCACAGGCAGGTCTAAGCTGTGTATGTGATGCCTAAATATCACTGGAGCCTGGGAGCCTCTGTACAGTGCTTGGGGTGACATCACTACTGTGTACAGTGCTCAGGGTGACATCACTACTGTGTATGGTGCTTGGGATGACATCACTACTGTGTACGGTGCTTGGAGTGACATCACTACTGTGTACGGTGCTCAGGGTGACATCACTACTGTGTACAGTGCTCGCGGTGACATCACTACTGTGTATGGTGGTTGGGGTGACATCACTACTGTGTACAGTGCTTGGGGTGACATCGCTACTGTGTACAGTGCTCAGGGTGACATCACTACTGTGTACGGTGCTTGGGGTGACATCACTACTGTGTACAGTGCTTGGGGTGACATCACTACAGTGTACAGTGTTCAGGGTGACATCACTACTGTGTATGGTGATTGGGGTGACATCACTACTGTGTACGGTGCTTGGGGTGACATCACTACTGTGTATGGTGCTTGGGGTGACATCACTACTGTGTACAGTGCTTGGGGTGACACGACTACAGTGTACAGTGCTCGGGGTGACATCACTACTGTGTACAGTGCTTGAGGTGACATCACTACTGTGTACAGTGCTTGAGGTGACATCACTACTGTGTACGGTGCTTGGGGTGACATCACTACTGTGTATGGTGCTTGGGGTGACCTCTCTACTGTGTATGGTGCTTGGGGTGACATGACTACAGTGTACAGTGCTCGGGGTGACATCACTATTGTGTGCAGTGCTTGGCAGCAGTGTATTTAGGTTTTGTGCTGCCCTAGGCCTGACTAAACTCGTGCACCCTCTAATTTAAAAATGAGCCACCCCTTCCTGTCAAGGCCACACCCCTTCCTATTTAGGACCCACCTTGAAATTTTACATTGGGGACACTAGTTCTTAGGACTTTGGGGGGGGGTGGATTCCCTTAATTTGCAGAGATTTCCTCACACTTCCTGTATGGCTATGGGATAGCACAACAACTCATTGGTTGGGGTCCATTACCTGGGCCCCTCGGGATGCCCATGTCCCCTACATATGTATGGCTTGTCCCCCCTGATGGCGGCCCTGCCCAGCTGCTTTATGGAGGTGCCAGACCGATTTGCCTCCCGGCCCAGTCCACCCCATAAGACTGGCGTTACACTAAGAGCGCAAGCCGGCAAGGACTCTTTTTGTGCTGCCCCCCTGCATAGTGCCGCCCTAGGCCTGGGCCTTGTCGGCCTAGGCCAAGATACAGCGTTGGTGCTTGGGGTGACATCACTACTGTGTACAGTGCTTGGGGTGACATGACTACAGTGTACAGTGCTCGGGGTGACATCACTACTGTGTACAGTGCTTGGGGTGACATGACTACAGTGTACAGTGCTCGGGGTGCCATCCCTACTGTGTACAGTGCTTGGGGTGACATCACTAATGTGTACAGTGCTTGAGGTGACATCAATACTGTGTACAGTGCTTGGGGTGACATGACTACAGTGTACAGTGCTCGGGGTGACATCACTACTGTGTACAGTGCTTAAGGTGACATCACTACTGTGTACGGTGCTTGGGGTGACATCACTACTGTGTACAGTGCTTGGGGTGACATCACTACAGTGTACAGTGTTCAGGGTGACATCACTACTGTGTATGGTGCTTGGGGTGACATCACTACTGTGTACGGTGCTTGGGGTGACATCACTACTGTGTATGGTGCTTGGGGTGACATCACTACTGTGTACAGTGCTTGGGGTGACATGACTACAGTGTACAGTGCTCGGGGTGACATCACTACTGTGTACAGTGCTTGAGGTGACATCACTACTGTGTACGGTGCTTGGGGTGACATCACTACTGTGTATGGTGCTTGGGGTGACCTCACTACTGTGTATGGTGCTTGGGGTGACATCACTACTGTGTACAGTGCTTGGGGTGACATGACTACAGTGTACAGTGCTCGGGATGACATCACTATTGTGTGCAGTGCTTGGCAGCAGTGTATTTAGGTTTTGTGCTGCCCTAGGCCTGACTAAACTCGTGCACCCCCTAATTTAAAAATGAGCCACCCCTTCCTATTTAGGACCCACCTTGAAATTTTACATTGGGGACACTAGTTCTTAGGACTTTGGGGGGGGATGGATTCCCTTAATTTGCAGAGATTTCCTCACACTTCCTGTATGGCTATGGGATAGCACAACAACTCATTGGTTGGGGTCCATTGCCTGGGCCCCTCGGGATGCCCAGGTCTCCTACATATGTATGGCTTGTCCCCCCTGATGGCGGCCCTGCCCAGCTGCTTTATGGGGGTGCCAGACCGATTTGCCTCCCGGCCCAGTCCACCCCATAAGACTGGCGTTACACTAAGAGCGCAAGCCGGCGAGGACTCTTTTTGTGCTGCCCCCTTGCATAGTGCCGCCCTAGGCCTGGGCCTTGTCGGCCTAGGCCAAGATACAGCGTTGGTGCTTGGGGTGACATCACTACTGTGTACAGTGCTTGGGGTGACATGACTACAGTGTACAGTGCTTGGGGTGACATCACTACTGTGTACAGTGCTTGGGGTGACATCATTACTGTGTACAGTGCTTGAGGTGACATCACTACTGTGTACAGTGCTTGGGGTGACATCACTACTGTGTACAGTGCTTGGGGTGACATCACTACAGTGTACAGTGCTCGGGGTGACATCACTACTGTATACAGTGCTTGGGGTGACATGACTACAGTGTACAGTGCTCGGGGTGCCATCCCTACTGTGTACAGTGCTTGGGGTGAGATCACTACTGTGTACAGTGCTTGAGGTGACATCAATACTGTGTACAGTGCTTGGGGTGACATGACTACAGTGTACAATGCTCAGGGTGACATCACTACTGTGTACAGTGCTTAAGGTGACATCACTACTGTGTACAGTGCTAGGGGTGACATCAATACTGTGTACAGTGCTCGGGGTGACATCACTACAGTGTTCAGTGCTTGGAGTGACATCGCTACTGTGTACAGTGCTTGGGGTGACAAATAGTGTGCACAAGATACCGCCTGCTGTTTTTGAGAGCCCAGGTGGCAGCCGTCACTGGTGAGAGACCGCGTGGCAGTTGTCACTGGTGAGAGACCGCGTGGCAGTTGTCACTGGTAAGAGACCGCGTGGCAGCTGTCACTGGTAAGAGACCGCGTGGCAGCTGTTACTGGTGTTGCTGCAGGGTGACCACATGTCCCAGATTGCCTGGGACAGTCCCACATTTTACAGGTCTGTCCTGAGTCCTGGACAAATTTTATTCCGGGACAATACCATGTCCTGGAATGAAACTGACACAGCCAGCAAACTTGGCAGTGGTGATGGCTTTGCCTCCACCCCCACCTGAGACTCCTAGCTACTGGTTGCTAGAGCCACCTGGCATCTAGCAACCAGTAACGTCACTCACCAGGGACGAAACTGTCCGGCGCCAAATTTAGAGGGGCGCCACCGGCCCCATGTGTCAAATTCAGAAGAGTACATAAAGATACATTATAAGCGCCAACCTCATGTGCTAAACATAGAATAAAAATATGTAAATAATAATCAATAATAAAATTATATAGATCCACTAATAGACCAAGGAATAGATTATCCAATCTTGGTCACATGTAAGCAGAGTCCATTAATGTCCAGCAGATGAGTATCAATCAACTGATTGGTGACTAAGAGACATTTGTGCTCTCCGGTGATTTACATATAACGATATGAGATGTGCAACAAAACCACACACGTGCCAGGTGCCAGGATCCCACTGGTGTCCCTACTCACCAGAGCAAATGGACCCACTGCTTTGCAGTCAGCAGGTCAAAAACGCAGGGTGATGACAAATGGTGGTTCCTGGCTGAATACTGGAGTCTCCTTCCCATCAGCTGGCAAACCTTAGTGGCTCAAGAAAGGACATTCATAGTGTATACCGTAAAAATGCTCTTTATTGCGCATAAAATTGGTTACTTACAGAATTTCATCTTTAAAATCGCATTCTAGGAACAAACAAAGCGTGCAGACTGGTTGAGTGGGCTCCCACCCCTCACAAGCCGCCGGCGGACGTGATGTAACCAACCACAGAGGACCGGAAGTGACGTCAACGCGTTTCGCTTCCTGTGTCAAAGCGTCATCACGGACGTTGATTTCCGGCCATTCCCCATGTATTTAACTCTAAAGGCTCCACCCACTGATTCAGACCAGCTGTAGAGGGTTAAGATGAATATCGGCTAAATTTTATTAAAAAGTTTTTGGTTTTTATAATGATTATAGTTCTCTTTTTCCGCCATTAGATGGCGGCGTGATGTGGCTAGCTTCATGGGACGGAAGTGTATGTCTATAAGGGAAACCCTCTAAATAATGAGATAAGTCCCAATAATGACGAAAATAGGATAGAAACGGATGGAGGAGCCTTGAACACCCCTATAAGGGTTCCAGGGACTTCAGCCCAAACTGGACCTGTGAGAGATACGGGGAGGAAAGGTTTACAACAGAGAGCGGTAGGAGCTAAACCTCCTAGGACCCCTAAATAATCTGTACCTGTAGACAATAGATTCACGCCTCTACAGGAAGGGGGGCCTACTCCCCCCAACATTACGATTCCCATTATGGGAATTATGAGAGTGAGCGTTACCACCCTAATCCACATGGTCAGTATACGGCCTACTCCTGGAGGGGAAATAGAGGCCATTTTAGACCACCCCACCAACAAGGGGATTTTCAAAGGAGAGGTTCAGGGGGACCCCCGAGAAGAGGGAGGGGGGTGCCCTTCAACAGGGGAAGAGGGAGAAGTCGCCCCTACCCTCTTGGAGGGGGAAATTGGAGACCATGGGATTCCACAGTGTATCCACAGGCTACACCAAATCCCATAAACATAAAAGAGCCAGAGGATGTAGAGGAGGTAAAAGGAAAAAGAAAAAGAACTTCCTAAGAAATGGCATCTTCAATTTAAGCAAGGTTGAGTTTTCGGAAGAGGAGTACCAACTCCTTTCCTTGGGTTTAAAATATGCACCTGATAGGCATTTAGACAAATTTGACCTGTATATCGATTTGCAGAAATTTATACGTAAAATCACTATTAAAAAACATTTCTCCACAAAGCAATTGGCCAATAATCCTGATGTTAGTGAATATGTACATACTTCCCTTAGAAATAATTCTACATTTAATCCCAAAGTGGCTGGCAACCACTTTGTGGATAGCTTTAAACAAGCAGTGGAACAGGACTTAGGTACCATGAAGGTCCAGTTTAGGAAACAGAAAAAAGATATTGAAGACGCAATAAGTAAGCTAGAAAAACAAAAAGACGTAGTGATTAGGGCAGCTGACAAGGGGGGCGGCCTTGTCATTTTGAACAAGTCTGACTACATACAAGAATTAAGTAGACTAGTGAATGATAAAGAAACCTATGAAGAACTTAAAAGTAACCCAACTAATAAGTACAAAGCTAAACTTAAGAAACTAGTTAAAAAAGCCTTGAATAAAGGCATTGTTAACCACTCCAGGTCCGCGCTATTGCCGAAGTACAGCTCCAGCGCGGACCTGAAATGCCGGGAGGACGTCCATGGACGTCCTTTACTGAGCATGCTCCAGGCGCGCCCCCTGGCGGCAACAGCGGCGCACGCTGCGCGAGCGTGCCCGCGGGCGGACTCGTTGTCCGCCCGAGACCCGCGATCACTTTTAGGAGCCTCAGAACGGGGAACCGCCGTTGTAAACACGGCGGTTCCCCGTTCTGTGACAGGGGACATAACAGATCTACTGATCCCTGTCACTGGGATCAGTTAGATCTGTTATGTCCCAGCCAGCCCTGCCCCCCCACAGTTAGAACACACCCAGGGAACATATTTAACCCCTTCACTGCCCCCTGCAGGTTAACCCCTTCACTGCCAATGACATGTATACAGTAATCAGTGGACATTTAAATTTCTGATCGCTGAATAAATGTCATTGGTCCCGACAATGTGTAAAAAATGTCCGACATGTCCGCCCCAATATCGCAGTCCCGATAAAAATCGCAGATCGCCGCCATTACTAGTAAAAAAATAAATAAATAATAAAAACGCCATAAATCAATTCCCAGTTTGTAGACGCGATAACTTTTGCGCAAACCAATCAATATACGCCGATTGCGATTTTTTTTTTTAACAAAAATATGTAGAAGAATATATATCACCCAAAACTGATGAATAATTTTTTTAATGGATTTGTACTTTAGCAAAAAGTAAAAAATATTGTTCTTTTTTTGCAAAATTGTCGCTCATTTTTTGTTTATAGCGGCGATCAGAAATGACGCAGAGGGGATCAAATACCACCAAAAGAAAGCTCTATTTGTGGGGAAAAAAGGACGCAAATTTTGTTTGGGTACAACGTCGCACGACCGCGCAATTGTCATTCAAAATGCGACAGCGCTGAAAGTCAAAAATTGGTCTGGGCAGGAGGGGGGTTTAAGTGCCCGGTAAGGAAGGGGTTAACAAGAAGGAAGCAAGATATCTGATCCCTGATGCCCCGAGACTGCCAGTGATTTACCAACTGCCAAAGATACATAAAGATCCCCTTAAACCTCCTGGCAGACCAATAATAAGTGGGATTGAGTCACTTTTTGCCAGAGCAGGAGAGTATTTCGATGTCTTCTTTCAACCATTGGCCAAGCAGTACCCAGCCTACCTTAGGGACAGTAAAGAACTGATTGGCCTACTTAAAGACATCCAAGTAGGAAGTGAATGTCTCTTGGCAAGTGTGGATGTAAACTCGCTTTACACCAATATTGGGCAGAACTATGCTATTAATGTGATCAAATGGGCCTTGGATGATACTGATATCAAAAATGAACAAAAAGAATTCCTGGTAGAATTATTAGAGGTTGCCATGAGCCATAATTATTTTTGGTTCAACAAAAAGTACTACAGACAAATCAAGGGGGTTGCAATGGGGGCTAAATATGCCCCCTCAGTCGCAAATATCTTTATGAGCTGGTGGGAGGCTAATGCCATTTTTGCCAATCCTCCCCCGGAGCTCAGGATGTACAAGAGATATATAGACAACATTTTCGTCATCTGGGAGGGTACACGTGAGTCCCTTGAGAGCTTCTTGAGCCAAATGGGAAACAACACAGTAGGAATTTCCTTCTTAGAACTAATCAATCAAGATGCCATCAACTTTTTGGATCTGATGATCTATAAGCATGAAAATAGACTCTTTACTAGAACTTTCTTTAAAGAGGTCGATCGGAATGGATATATACCCCTTGGGAGCTGTCACCATCCCAAATGGTTGCATAGCATCCCAAGGGGTCAAATGCTTAGGATTAGAAGGAATTGCAATACCTTAGATGACTATGATACTCAGGCACAAGTGATCCTTGAAAGGTTCGTTGAAAAGGGTTACAATAGGAAGACTTTGGGGAAAACGAAATCCGCCATAAGGGTTATGGATAGGGAAACACTGTTTAGAAACAAGCAGCCCAGGGAACTTGATCTGGGCCTATCATTCATGACTGGCTTCTTCAAGGAATACAAACAGTTTGAAAAAATTATTCGGACTCATTGGCCATTGCTCTTACGAGATAGAATACTTCAAGATATTTTACCCAAGAAACCACAGTTTATTTACAAGAAACCTCCATCATTACGTTTGAAATTATCTCACAATGTAATTGATCCCCCTGTCAAAATCGTCACGTTCCTTGATCAGGTAGGTTTCTTCAGCTGTGGCAGATGTGTTGTGTGTAAGGTCTCCAGTTTTCGCCAACGGCGGACCACACACTTCACATCTGCAACAACAGGAAGAACATACCAAATTAAGAAATTCATTACGTGTGATACATCACATGTCACATACTTGCTGTCATGTCCATGCGGCCTACAATACATTGGCCGCACAACACGGAGACTCCGAGACCGACTAAGGGAGCATGTCTATAATATTAAGAAAGGTTTCAAACATCATAGCCTTTTAAACCATTTTAGACATTATCACAACAGAGACCCTAGGGTGTTAACATTTTGTGGTATTGATAGAGTGGAGGAACATTGGAGAGGAATGAATCGCACCAGAGCCATATCCAGGAATGAGTCACAGTTGATCCATAGGATGGGCACCCTGGATCCTCGGGGGCTCAATGTAGATCTGGATATCAATTGTTTTTGGCAAACTGGTGAGGTTCATTACAGTTCATCTCTCCTGGAATGCTTACTCCCTATCTTCCATACTGTTATGCATTAATGTCCTACAATTTTTTCCTTTCCCAGCCCCCCCCCCCTCTGGGGGGATTGGTTAGGATTCTTGTATGGTTAGGGCCTCTTATCGGATTCAGCCCCAGTTCAATTGGATGCGTGGAAGTGTGGATTATTGACCAGGCATCCAAAATTGGGAGATCAAGGGGCTGTTCCGATAGAGAGGCTGCAAAGTTCCTTTTTAGAATATTAGTTATACATTATTCATAAGGCATGTGCTCAGCCTGGAGTAATGTTTCTGTTGTCATTAGGCTAATGTTAAATAGAAGTCCGTAATTTGCTGTGTACACACAGCCAATTTTTTGCACATACATATTTTAATCCTATTTTTGGTGTATGAAGGGGCTTTGGGGAGACTCGAGTACGAGGAGGATGGGGACCGCAAAACTTCTGGTTCCCCCCCCCCAAGCTCGTATGTCTCCTTAAGATGAATATCGGCTAAATTTTATTTAAAAATTGTATTAAAAAGTTTTTGGTTTTTATAATGATTGTAGTTCTCTTTTTCCGCCATTAGATGGCGGCGTGATGTGGCTAGCTTCATGGGATGGAAGTGTATGTCTATAAGGGAAACCCTCTACAGCTGGTCTGAATCAGTGGGTGGAGCCTTTAGAGTTAAATACATGGGGAATGGCTGGAAATCAACGTCCGTGATGACGCTTTGACACAGGAAGCGAAACGCGTTGACGTCACTTCCGGTCCTCTGTGGTTGGTTACATCACGTCCGCCGGCAGCTTGTGAGGGGTGGGAGCCCGCTCAACCAGTCTGCACGCTTTGTTTGTTCCTAGAATGCGATTTTAAAGATGAAATTCTGTAAGTAACCAATTTTATGCGCAATAAAGAGCATTTTTACGGTATACACTATGAATGTCCTTTCTTGAGCCACTAAGGTTTGCCAGCTGATGGGAAGGAGACTCCAGTGTTCAGCCAGGAACCACCGTCTGTCATCACCCTGCATTTTTGACCTGCTGACTGCAAAGCAGTGGGTCCATTTGCTCTGGTGAGTAGGGACACCAGTGGGATCCTGGCACCTGGCACGTGTGTGGTTTTGTTGCACATCTCATATCGTTATATGTAAATCACTGGAGAGCACAAATGTCACTTTGTCACTAATCAGTTGATTGATACTCATCTGCTGGACATTAATGGACTCTGCTTACATGTGACCAAGATTGGATAATCTATTCCTTGGTCTATTAGTGGATCTATATAATTTTATTATTGATTATTATTTACATATTTTTATTCTATGTTTAGCACATGAGGTTGGCGCTTATAATGTATCTTTATGTATAATTACAGCATATTGCTGGTATTGAGCAGCCTTCCTTTTAGGAAGGAAACTTCCTTCATTACACTATTGCCACTTTGTCACAAACAGGTTATTGTTAATATTCTGTTGGGCGCGTATTGATTCTGTCCATATTGATTAAGATTGGGAAATCGACTGTTTAGTTTGTCAGTGGATTTACTTTTTTCGTATATTATTTATATATTTTTTCACATTCAATATATTCTTTTTATCTATTTTTGCACATGAGGTTGGTGCTTTTATTGTGTTTTATAAATTCAGAAGAGTGCCGCTGTCGCCGCCGATGTTTGCACTGCTGACACTGGCTGGGATTTCACAGGAAGCAGTGTTCACACACCGGCTTTCCGGTGAGCCCACTTTTACTGCCTCTGACTGCAGGGGAACTGCTGAGTCTCACACACACTGGCTGTTCAGTGGGCCCACTCACAATACTGCTGATTGTTGGGGAGTTGCAGGGATCTAGGACCTCAGCCTGAGGCATTCAGCCTTGAAGAGATCTGGCTGGGACCCGGAAGAGTCATCCTTGAAGGGATCCATTACCCAGGGGGAGTTAACCTTGAAGGGATCTGGACTAGACCCCAAGAGATCCACTACCCAGGCAGCTTTTCGGGAATCCAGTATCTGAAGGCAGGCTGTGGATGGCAAGTGACACTGTATCTGGTGACAGGCTGCGGGTGGCAAGTGACACTGTATCTGGTGGCAGGCTGCAGGTGGCAAGTGGCACATTATATCTGGTGGCAGGCTGTGGGTGGCAAGTGGCACACTGTATCTGGTGGCAGGCTGTGGGTGGAAAGTGGCACATTTTATCTGGTGGCAAGCTGTGGGTGGATTTGGCAGCAGGCTATGGGTGGCAAGTGACACGCTGCATCTGGCTGTAGGCTATTATTGGCAAGCGACACACTGCATCTGGTGGCAGGCAATGGGTGGTAAGTGACACGCTGCATCTGGCGGTAGGCAACGGTGGCAAGTGACATGCTGCATCTGGCGACAGACAACAGTTCAAAGTGATATGCTGCATCTGGTGGCAGGCTATGAGTGGCAAGTGACACACTGCATCTGGTGGAATTTGATAATCCTGACACCAGATAAAGCATGGTGTCGGGATGATTTAAGTGCTAACACCAGCCATTTGCCTGACAAATCACCCCCCGCCACTGAATTCCCTGTCAACCCTGAGACTACATTCCTCCCCCATCTTTTTTTGGGAGGGGGGTTGTCCCTGAATGGCAGTTTGGAAATGTGGTCACCCTATGTTGCTGCTGGTGAGAGGCCGCATAGCTGTTGGTGTTGTTGCTGCTGAGAGGCTGCATGGTATTACTGGTGAGAGTATATTTATTTTGTTTTAGCAAAAAATTGTTTGCATTTTTATTTTATTTATTTCCATAAAAAAGCCCACCAAAATCCTCAGCACCAGGCCCATGATGATCTTAACCCGGCCCTGGGATCGCGCAATGGGGCGAACGTCCGCAATTCGGATCCACGCTGTAGCCGTCTTTCGGCTATAGTGAGGATCTGTACTGGTTAAAGAATTTTTTAATTTTATAAATTTTTAAACTATTGTTTTATAACTTTTTTTTATCATATGTATTGTACAGGACGCCAAGGTTGGGTCCAGGACGGATGCTATATAGCACCAATATTTGGTTTATGGTCCCTTTAAGGGAAGTGTGGACGTATTCAGGATTTCACCTGAGATGGGTGAGGAATTCCCGGGATAGCCATATTAAGGAGAGGGCAGTTTTCTCTGTGTTAGTAGAGAGCTATTTGGGGCCCAGAATTTTGGAGGCTCTGAAGTGATATTCAGGTGGGGAAGGGGCCTCCATTCCTGTCTACAGGGACTCCAGCACATACAGGGTTAAGAGCCTTCAGGAAGTAGCTTTTAAAGCGGAGTTCCACCCAAAAGTGGAATTTCCACTTTAAGTGAAGGTGACCCCCTGACATGCCACAATTGGCATGTCATTTTTTGGGGGGGGGGGGGGGAGCGGGGACCCTGTTTTGACAGGGTCCCAGCTCCACCTCCTCCAAAATCGTTCTTTTACCAAAAGGCCAAAACGAACCCAAAAGCTACATCTGATGACTCGAAAAGAAAAATAAATGAAAACTGTAAATATGAAATATTACATGTTTACCTAAATATAAAAAACATATTCCAAAAAGATTTATTTTCAAGGTTTATTTTTTTGGTTTCAAAAGGCACCAAAGTCTGACCATACTGCCCAGTGCACTCTTTGATCTAAAAGACCTGGTCAGACACACCCTTCTTCCGCTAAGGGGTTGATTTACTAAAGCTGTAGAGTACAAAAACTGGTGCAGCCTTGCATGCTAGCCAATCAGCTTCTAACCCCAGCTTGTTCAATCAAGCTTTGACAATAAAACCTTGAAGCTGATTGGTTTCTGTGTGGAGCTGCACCAAATTTTGCACTTTCAAGCTTTAGTAAATCAACCCCTAAATGTCTGTGTAAGGACACTGATGAGTCAAAATCAGTTAATAATCACAACAAAGGACATCACACAACTGCAGACAAAAACCAGTATGAGACTTCAACTGAAAGTTAAGGTATTACATACCTGGTAATCGCGCACTTAAATTTATGTTGCTAAAGTACGTATGCCCAAAACAACCAAACTAATTTTCAAAAATCATTAAACAAAAAAAAAAAAAATGGAAAACTACACTTTTTCTAACACCTTGCAGGTGGACTCATCCACCTTACCAACCACTCTGTGTCTGCTACTCCTCTCTGCCAATCCCTCCTTTGGCTGCCACTCACCCAACAAATTCAAAATACTAACAATAAACTTACAAAGCCATCCTCCACAACTTGTCCCCCAGCTACATCACTAACCTTGTCTCAAAATACCAACCAAATCATTCTGTTCATTCCTCCCAAGACCTCCTGCTCGCTAGCTTCCTCATCACATCCTCCCATGCTCGCCTCCAAGACTTTTCCAAGCCTCTCACATCCTATGGAACTCCCTACCCCAATCTGTCCGATAATCTCCTACTCTGTTTGCTTTTAGACGATCCCTGAAAACCATACTCTTCAGAGAAGACTATTCTGCCCCCACCTAATAACTGCACTTTTATTTTCTTCATCTGCTCATCCCTTACAGCTTTTACCTTTTGTATCACTTGACTCTACCTCCTAGAATGTAAGCTCCAATGAGTAGGACCCTCTGATTCCTCCTGTATTAAATTGTTTTGTAACTGTATTGTCTGCCCTCATGTTGTAAAGCGCTGTGAGTTTACAATGAAGCGAGTTCCAGTTTGCACTTAACCTAGTGTTGTCTAGTTCTTGGATGCTCAGCTATAATACCTAGTTCCTGGTTCCAGACTGGAGGAAGCTACTGTATATCTTGACGGAGGCACCCAAGCTGGGTGCTTGATGGTCCGTCACCCCTATAATAAAGTATGTCCCACGTCATGTAGGCAGCTGGATCCTGTAGAAATCTTCTGTTAAGGGATGACCGGTCCTCTTCCTACTGCTGAACTTCTGGTGCTAAGAGAGTTATACCTTTGGGTCTTCTGTGAGCTGCAGTGAGAAAAGTCCTATGGGGACCAGAACCCTCCTTAACTCTCATTGATTGAGGAAAGTCTGTGCATAGTTTACACTGCAATTGACATGCTCTCTTGGGGGGGAAAGTTGAATGAATTAAAAAATTCTCTCCCCCAAATCAAGCAGGAGAGAAGAAAAAGTGCCTCTAAGTGCAGGCAGTTTACAGGTGTATTAGGTGTAATAAAATACAAGGGGCAACTCACATGGAGTGAAGTAAAACAAGCTTATCAAGAAGGGGAGTCCGGGATGTCAGCGATGGATGTCTGCGATGTGGACTGCTAGGGTCCGCTGCTGCGTGCAGGAGGCCAGACAGAAGTCATCAAGTGAAAATCCGAGCAGAGGGGATGAAGTCAGAAGGGTGGTCACGGTGCATTTCTGAGTCTGCGCGATGCCGGTTCTGGGCATGCGCACTTCTTCATCAGGCAGGTCCTCAATTTGGAAATCATGCTCCATGCAGTGTAAACTGCACAGGCTTTCTTAATACATAAAAGAGGAGGGGGTGTCATGTTAGGAAGTTTTTTACTGCAGCTCACAGAAGACCCAACTCCAATAACTCAGCGCTAAAAGTCCATCTCCAGGAGGAGGCCTGGGTATCCTGCATAGAAGACTCCTACAGGATCCAGCTGCCTTCACAATGTTAGACATATGTCATTACAGATAGATGACTTGGCTGCAGTCATAGGAAAAAAACTTTTTTCACTAGTCAAGCATTAAGGCCCATCTTCAGGCAGTCTGCATTGGAAAATCTCCCCTCTATTGCTCTGGTGACAACTTCAAATTTGGGATTTTCCCTCACTTTCAGATACATTGGTCACCAGCATACATGATCTCACTGGGCTCCGCTCACGGCCGGACTTTCCCAACTATAAGCAGTGATCTGGGGCACCGGAAGCATCTCCCGCAGCTTGGGGGACACAGTATGCAGTGGAGGACAGAGGGCACAACTAAAAAAGAAGCCGCCACAGTCTACCTATTCATCCTGAGCCGGACGCCCAGCTCCAGTGGCACAACAGACCCCCCCTCCTAAGATGGCGCCAGGCCAGAAAGAAGCCTTGAGTGTAGCACAGTCATCACAACGTTTGGCTTCTCTTCTCTCGGCGGCAGCCTCGCCACATACATTGGCAGACTCACAAGCCAATCAGGTGCTGGATCCTTTCTTATCCCAGTCTTATCACAGAAAATAATTAACCAGAACACCACCATGATTTCTTTTCTACAAGAGCAACTGGATCAGGCCAACGCCAACATAGAAGAATGCATAGTTTGTCGGAATCAGTTGTAGATCTGGAAGACACAGTTTGAAAATAGACAGGGTTCATCATGCCCTAGTGGCTCTAAGGCCTGATGGCCTACCCAGAGATGTTATAGTCAAACCACATTTCTACAAGATAAAGGAAAAAGTCATGTCCGCAACCAGGAATAAGAGCGACATCACTTTACTTGGCCACACCATCCACATATTTGTGGACATTTCTCAACTGACCATCCAGAAGGGAAGTTCGCTAAAAGCCATTATTGGTTCATCTGACCAACCATCAAATAAAATATCACTGGTCATTTTCCTTTCACTCGTCCTTCACTTAAAAGGGCAAATCACACTCTTTTGTCAATTTCCAAGATGGAGACGTTATCCCATTGTGCCTGGGCCTGATCTCTAGAGATTCACCATCTTCCAACACCCAGCAAGCTAAGACCCACCCAGTTTCACCCCTGTGGTCCCAACAAGGTCGGTCTTCAACCAAGACACCCTCTCCTTCAGCAGGAGCCTACGGCTGATCATCTATATCCTACTTTGAGTCAGCATTTTGCTGGACAATATCCAGCTCCTCAGAAGTCTGAAGAAAATTCATCCAGTTGTTTGGAACTTACCTAGCTGTTCTCATTTACTCCCAGTTTCCAGTTATATCCACCTATTGCACAGCTACCTCTGCCCCATTTCTAAAGTGGGGGATTGTTTTGCTATATAGGTAGACACTGTTTTAAGGGTGCAGTCTATGCCTGCTTTGTTCTTTTTTTAACAAGAAACTGCTTTGTTGTTCTTACTCATTCCCCATGCCTGTATAGATAGATTATCAGGGCTACCAGTTTCCCCACTTCCCTTACTGTCATTTGAATGTAAAGAGACTTGGGCGGAAACGCATGCCATTTCCTGGGGAGCTTGTCCCTACTCAGTAGAGAGTGGCAACCTTACGTTACACCATGGGAACTTTGATTTCCCAGACGTTTGAGATCCATTTATTAATATGTACGATTATCTTGTTTAACTGTTTCTTAGCTACTGGCACACGGTTCATCAGTGTGCAGTATTCTAGCACTATTTTTTTTTCTCTACTGCTTTTTTTACTCACATGCACCCTGTCTTCTACAACATGAGACTTCCAGACTGGGCGACAGATTCTTGGACGAGAGAATGGAGACCATCAACAGGCGAGGAAAGATTGCCAAACCATTATGTTGAGTAACCCGTCTTCCAAATTTCAAGTTTTAACCCACAATGTACAGGGACTTAACTCTCCAATCAAGAGCACAATGGTCTTCCAACATTATCATAAACTGGGCACAGACATACTGCTTCTTCAAAAAACACACTTTTCCCGCACTTCAGCTCCTAAAAACTTAAATGTCAGATACCCTACTTTCTGCCCATCTAATGGTCCAGTTAAGAAAGGTGGCGTGGCAATCTGTATAGCTAAAAATATTCAATTCACCCCTTATGTGGTATTTAAACATAAGGTGGGGAGTTATATTTTGGTGGCTGGGAAAACCAATGAACATTCTATTACCATAATCTTTTACTATGCCCCCAATGTGGGACAGGTGAAGTTTTTTGAGACTGTTAGCGGCGGTGATACCTCATGTGGCGGGTCAGGTTATAATAAGTGGAGCCAGTAATGTGTCTCTCGATCAGCCCCTTGATAGATCCAACCCACACAAACCAATTCTGAAACACACTCCGAAACAGGGCAGCAAATTGGCCTGGATATTACACTCCCATGACCTCATACATGTTTGGAGAGATGTCCACCCAAAGACTAGAGATTATACCCATTATTCCCAGGTTCATAAAACATACTCACAAATTAACCACTTGTTTACATCGTCCCCACTGCTCCCCTTTATTTACTCGGCTAAATTACTTACCACATCCTGGTCTGATCATTCACCCATCGAAATCTCTTTATCAGATCTCTGGGTTAAACCCAAGCCCACCACATAGCGCCTCAATGCCTCTCTGCTTAATGATCCTACTATTTATAATGAAATAGAAATGGCCATACGCCAATATTTCAGTGACAACCGAGCCATAGACACTTCCCCTAGTATTAACTGGGCAGCACACAAATTTATGGCAAACTGATTCAAATCACTTCCAGAACCAAATGTACCCACACACAAATGATGTAACAACAAGTGGACAAGCATCGAATTTTGCAAGAGCAAAAGTTTAATCCCCATTTAGATCTGAGACATAAAGTGGAAGCAATGCTCAAGGCATTAAATCTTAGCCTTACCACCAAAGCGAACAAGTATCTGAGTTGGTCTAGCCAGTGTTTCTTAACTCCAGTCCTCGAGGCACACCAACAGGTCATGGTTTCAATATTTCCATTATTTTGCACAGGTGATTTGATCAGTTTCACTGCCTTAATAATTAACACAGCTGTTTCATCTGAAGGAAATCCTGAAAACATGACCTGTTGGTGCGCCTTGAGGACAGGAGTTAAGAAGCACTGGTCTAGACATCGCTCTTACACTTAAGGGGACAAGCCAACTACATTGCTAGCTAGCAAACGTACCCCCGACTGTATAATCCAGCCCTACCGAAGCTATGCTTACAAAATGGTAAACTAACCAAAAACCCACAATTACGAGAATTTTTTTACTTTTTTTCTTAGCTTTATGCTGCACTGGACTCCTTCCCCACGGGTCAAGTGGATAAGTTCTTTCAAAATATTCCCCTGCCTTGGGTAGAGAAGGATTACACAGAAATGATGGAAGGAGACTTCACGGAAGGAGAAATTAGGGCAGCCATCAAAAGTTTGCATCCGTAAAGGCCACCGGGCCCAGACGGATTTTCAGGCCATTATTATAGGAAGTATTCAGAGTTAATAGTACCTCACTTATGTTCCTTTTTAATGATTTGAAAAAGAATCAACCTTGGCCATGCATGAAAATGCTGCTTTCATTCATGTCATCCTTAAACCAGGGAAGGATCACGGGGACTGTGCTAATTATCGCTCGATCTCACTCACTAATGTAGATCTCAAACTGCTGATTAAAGTTTTGGCAACCCGAAGGATTACCTTTCTATCTAGATCCATCCATCCAGACCAGGTGGGGTTTGTCCCCAATGACAGGCGGCCAACTGACATACCCAACATTTGATAAACATAATATCAGCGCTACATTCCGATTATGGTATGTGAAGGGGAATGCTACTGTCGTTAGACCTTTGTAGTTTGTAAGGCTTTTGACTCTGTGTCATGGGAATATCTATTTAATGTACTGTATGGATTTAGTGCAAATTTTTTGACTATACTGCAGACACTTAATAGCAGTGTTTCTCAACCTTTTTTCAGTCAAGGCCCCCTTTAAAATCATGGACAATCTCGAGGCACCTTCCAAAATTATGGACAGATTTGAGGCACCTTTTAAAATTATGGACAGTCTTGAGGCACCCCTTCCCAAAATTTAAAAACTATTCTAATAGCTTTACATAATGCAGCAACATCCACACATGTAGGGGACCCAAGTTAGAGGTGCAAACGGGTACTGACTAGTATTCCAATGTTTCTCTTTTTCCTCAGTTTTTCTCCATCACTCAGCTAATGTGACTCTAAAGCTGATGGAAAGGGACAGGGGAAGGTCAAACATGGATGCTGTACAGGTGACTAACATCCTCCTTATCAAGTAATTGGCCGGAGGTCGGCAGCTAAAAAGTCATAATGCTGCACAATGAATACCTGTGGCTTTGTGTGACTAAAAGTCAGGCTTCATCCACCTGCTGCCTTGTATACAATTTTGGGGCAATTTTTAGCAATTTTTCCAAGGCACCCCTGAAGAAATCTCAAGGCACCCTGGTTGAAAAAGACTGCTTTATAGCACACCTATGGCCAGACTCTTTATAAAAGGCTATAGTTCACAAAAAATAGATACACAGAGGAAAGCGACAAGGCTGTCCCCTATCTCCTATCTTATTTATACTGACCTTGGAACCCTTGGCTATCAATTTTAAGTGACTATAAAATTAGTGGTGGGCTGTTCACACTACTAAATGAGTGATGATGCTAATAGTGTCATTTTTAAAGCAATAAATGAAACAATTTAAGTGTGCAATAATAACAGTGCACTTGTAAAACAATCAATATATATATATGTCCTAAAAATAAGCAAAAACACATAAAGAGCAGCCCTGAACATAAAGAGCAGCCCTCCTCTCCCAGGTGCTTGAAACTGTGATAATCAGATAATGTTCATTATTCCACCGATGATCAGGTGCTTTAAAAACCACACAATCCTTCCTCCCCAGTGTTCAAACATGAGGTGGTTATCCTGAATCCAAGCACCTTCTAAACGACTATAGATACACCCCGCTCTCACCTTCATACAATGACCCAAAAAGGGCCACAAGCGCGATGTGAGTAGTTACTCGATCAGGTCCACTGTATATCCACTATGGATCATTTTGAATATCTTGTAAATTTGCATGCACTGTAAGTAGCAGTCTGCAGTAAAAATGCCAGTGCAGCTAGATCCAGCTCACCATATACCGAGTCATGGAGACAGCCAGAACTGACGCCACAAACTCCTCTGACCCGTTGCGTCACTGGTCACATGACTTCTTTAGGTGTCACCCCAACATAAAAGGAATATATTGTGGAGAGCAGGAATACAAATATGCCCTCTTCCCTGATGACATCCCCATGCTCCTTTCCTCCCTGGTAATGTTGCTCCCTAATCTATACCAAACTCTGTGCCATTTTAACACTATCTCGGGCCTTTCAATCAATCACTTGAAATCGGTGGCCTTAAATATCACACTGGAAGCGGACACAGTTTAAATGAATACAAAACTCATTACCTTTTAAATGGCAGAAAGCGGCCCTCCTATACTTGGGAATTTTTCTAATTACCTCCTTACATACCCTGTACCAGGCCAACTATCCTTCCTTATATAGGAAGCTGACAGTGGATCTTCACAGATGGGATAGTAACTCCCCATCACACCCGTCGTGGTTCGGTAGACTGTACACAATAAAGATGAATGTCTTACCAAGATTACTATACTTGTTTAGAACAATCCCTATCTCAACTCATAGGTCCTATCTAAATACAGTATCTCCCAAAAGTGAGTACACCCCTCACATTTTTGTAAATATTTTATTATATCATTTCATGTGATAACACTTAAGAAATGACACTTTGCTCCAATGTAAAGTAGTGAGTGTACAGCTTGTATAACAGTGTAAATTTGCTGTCCCCTCAAAATAACAACACACAGCCATTAATATCTAAACCGCTGGCAACAAAAGTGAGTACACCCCTAAGTGAAAATGTCAAAATTGGGCCCAATTAGCCATTTTCCCTCCCCGGTGTCATGTGACTCGTCAGTGTTACAAGGTCTCAGGTGTGAATGGGGAGCAGGTGTGTTAAATTTGGTGTTATCGCTCTCACTCTCTCATACTGTTCACTTAAAGTTTAACATGGCACCTCATGGCAAAGAACTCTCTGAGGATCTGAAAAAAAGACTTGTTACTCTACATAAAGATGGCCTAGGCTATAAGAAGATTGCCAAGACCCTGAAACTGAGCTGCAGCACGGTGGATAAGACCATACAGTAGTTAAACAGGACAAGTTCCACTCAGAACAGACCTTGCCATGGTCGACCAAAGAAGTTGAGTGCACGTGATCAGCGTCATATACAGAGGTTGTCTTTGGGAAATAGATGTATGAGTGCTGCCAGCATTGCTGCAGAGGTTGAAGGGGTGGGGGGTCAGCCTGTCAGTACTCAGACCATACGCCGCACACTGCATCAAATTAGTCTGTCTGCATAACTGTCGTCCCAGAAGGAAGCCTCTTCTAAAGATAATGCACAATAAATCCTGCAAACAGTTTGCTGAAGACAAGCAGACTAAGGACATGGATTACTGGAACCATGTCCTGTGGTCTGATGAGACCAAGATAAACTTATTTGGTTCAGATGGTGTCATATGTGTGTGGCGGCAACTAGGTGAGGAGTACAAAGACAAGTGTGTCTTGCCTACAGTCAAGTATGGTGGTGGGAGTGTCGTGGTCTGGGGCTGCATGAGTGCTACCGACACTGGGAAGCTACAGTTCATTGAGGGAACCATGAATGGCAACATGTACTGTGACATACAGAAGTGGAGCTTGAACCCCTCCCTTCGGAGACTGGGCCGCAGGGCAGTATTCCAACATGATAACGACCCCAAACACACCTCCGAGGCTATCACTACCTTGCTAAAGAAGCTGAGGGTAAAGATGATGGACTGGCCAAGCATGTCCCCAGACCTAAACCTTATTGAGCATCTGTGGGGCATCCTCAAATGGAAGGTGGAGAAGTGCAAGGTCTCTAACATTCACCAGCTCCATGATGTCATCATGGAGGAGTGGAAGAGGACTCCAGTGGCAGCCTGTGAAGCTCTGGTGAACTCCATGGCCGAGAGGGTTAAGGCAGTGCTGGAAAATAATGGTGGCCACACAAAATATTGGCACTTTGGGCCCAATTTAGACATTTTCAATTAGGGGTGTACTCACTTTTGTTGCCAGCGGTTTAGACATTAATGGCTGTGTGTTGAGTTATTTTGAGGGGACAGCAAATTTACACTATTATACAAGCTGTACACTCACTTTACATTGTAGCAATGTGTCATTTCTTCAGTGTTGTCACATGAAAAGATAGAATAAAATATTTACAAAAATGTAAAGGGTATACTCACTTTTGTGAGATACTGTCTGTTTCAGCAAAAGGTATTGAAATTTATTTGGAGGGATAAGAGACCTCGGGTGAACAAGCACACCTTACCCCCAAGCTGAAGGGCGGTCTAGGAGTGCCGGATCTTGCCAAATATTTCTATGCTGCGCGCTGTCATTCGTTGTTACCTCAACCGTTATGGATGAAAATGTAATCCCATGAAACCGATTAGCCACATGATGTGGCCGATTATAATGTGTCCCACGCTATTTTTTTCTTTGAACCTATGGGTTAGACTAACAAAGCCATTGGGATTTAAGTCCCCACTTACACCCTTGGCTTCTGTAGTTTGCAATCCTGATTTCTCCCCAAGTCTCAGCCCCCCAAGTTGATATGTATTGCTGATTTGTGTGCCCATAAGGGCATCTTATCGAAACAAACCCTGCTAGAAAAATATCAACTTCCTAATTCAAAAATCTTTCATTGCTCTCAGATTGTACATTGTAGGACGACTTTGCAGCATACGTCTGACCTAACCTCCACCTCAATGGAATATTTATGTAGGTCTTTCGATAAACATACAAGTCACATTTCAAACACCTACAATATTTTGACCTCTAAGTCGGAGAAGTTGTTTTACATGAATAAATGGGAACAAGACATTGGGGAGACATCTGAAGTTGATGTGTGGCTTAAAATGACAAAACATGCTTCAAAATCATACATTAACCACTTGCCTACTAGGCACTTACACCCCCCTGCTGCCCAGACCAATTTTCAGCTTTCAGTGCTCTCACACTTTGAATGACAATTACTCAGTCATGCAACACTGTACCCAAATTAATTTTTTGTCCTTTTTTTCATACAAATAGATCTTTCTTTTGGTGGTATTTGATCACCTCTTTGTTTTTCAATTTTTGCGCTATAAATGAAAAAAGACCGAAATTATGAAATAAAGCGCATTTTTCTTAATTTCTGTGATAAAATTTTGCAAATTAGTCATTTTTCTTCATACATTTTGACTACAATTTATACTATTACATATCTTTGGTAAAAATAACCCCAATTAGTGGGTATTATTTGGTCAGTGTGAAAGTTAGAGAGTCTACAAGCTATGGTGCAAATCATAAAAAAATGATCACAACTGATGTACTGGCGGCCTATCTAATTTCTTGAAACCCTAACATGCCAGGAAAGTACAGATACCCCCCACATGACCCCTGCTTGGAAATTAGACATTCCAAGGTATTTAGTAAGAGGCATTGTGAGTTTTTTGAAGTTGTTATTTTTTCCCACAATTCTTTGCAAAGTTAAGATTTATTTTTTTTCATAAAATTGTCATTGTAATAGATTATTTTTCTCACATGGCATATGCATACCACAAATTACACTCCAGAATACATTCTGCTACTCCTCCTGAATATGGCGATACCACATGTGTGGGACTTTTTCACAGTCTGGCCACATACAGAGGATCAACATGCAGGGAGCACCATCAGGTGTTCTAGGAGCATAAATTGCACATCTAACTTGTTGGCTACCTATTACAATTTTGAAGGCCCTGGAGCACCAGGACAATGAAAACGCCCACAAAATGACCCTGTTTTGGAAAGTTAATACCATAACGTATAATCTATGAGGCATAATGAGTTTTTTGAATGGTCCAAGTTTTTGGAAAATGTGAAAAAAAATGAAAACCCATTTTTTTTTTACACAAAGTTGTCCATTTACAAGATATTTCCAACACATAGCATGTACATAACAAAAATGACACCCCAAAATACATTCTGCTACTCCTCCTTAGTATGATGATACCACATGTGTGAGACTTTTACACAGCCTGGCCACATACAGAGGCCAATCATTGAAGTAGCACCTTCGGCATCGCTCGGGGGCCCTAGTTCTTCTGATCGAAGCCTGTACTCAACTTTTAGGCCTCATACACACGGACGTTTTTTATCGCCGCATTCTTGAGTGTTTTTTGCAGCTCTCCATGTTTTTCAATGGCCCCATACAATCGCTAACGTTTTTGAGCTGTAGATAGTGTCGTCATTTGTAAGCTGAAAGCAGAACCCACAACCCAACTGTTTATTTTACATAGAATATATCATACTCCTGAGAAACTATTTAATTGGCACCACAGGGAGTCACCCCTCTGCCCTAGATGCAATAAGGGCCCGACTAACCTGATCCATATGCTCTGGAGGTGTCCTAAACTACATTGTTACTGGCTTGATATTGGCGAGGAGGTGAGGGACATCTTCGGGGCAGATGTGTCGGAAGATGTGTCGCCATGTGTCTTTTGGGCATAGCAGATGACTCATTGCGTTTATCTAAGGATTACGTCTCAATCTGTAGAATCCTGTATCAGGCCCGCAAACTTATAGCCCAAAAATGGATGTCCCCACATCCACCTACAAGTGTAGAATGGAGACAACAAATGGATATCACCAGGGGTGTAACTACAGGGGTTGCAGGGGTTGCAATTGCAACTGGGCCCTGTGCTCCAGGGGGCCTGTGTGCCTCCCTTGTGCACCTGGATAGGAGGGATGGCGGGGGTGGCATTTAGAGGAACCACTCTCCTCCATTTTCCTCCTAATGGAGAAGATTGGTTCCTCTATATGCCGCCCCTCCTATCCAGTTTACTTGTCTTCTGCTGTTCCCAGGGTCCCTGTGTGCTTCCCTGGTCCCCCACACAGAGCTGATGTCTTCCCCCCTCCTCCCTTGTGCCAGCTGCTGTAGAAGATGTGTAATGATGGAGAGATGGGAATGGGTCGGTAAATTTGTCATTTACTGGCTCCTTCCTTTTCTGAATGAGCAGAGTCAGTGATTGGTACCAATTGGTTCACTCATAACTGAAGCATAGTAAACTGTTTTTTACTATGCTTCCCTTTCTGAATGAATGGGAGGCTTGGTACGCAACTATTCGTTTATTCAGTGGGACCGTAATAAAGGGACCAGCGATGGGAGTAAAGGGCCCCAGGATCAGTGGGAAGAGGGAAGGGCCCTGGCCAGGGGTCAGGAGGGCCCTTCATAATTTCTTGCAAAGGTTCTAGTTACGCCTTTGGATATCACTCTGACCAGAGAAAAATGCACCTATTTACACCAAGAATGTCCAGAAAAGTTTAAAAATCTGGGAAAAATGGTTGGCAACACCGGAGACCTCAGACTAATTAACGACAATCCCTTGGGTAATGGAATCTGACACCTTTTGTATGGGATTGAGGAGCTGATGGCCTGGTGAGGGACAGAGGAGGGACATATATGGGTACAATATATGTATGGTTAATTGTGCTTTGAAATTTTTTTTTGGGGGGGGGGAAGAGATGTATGTGCATGAAGAGATTATGTTTATTGTTTATGTAAACTGCATAATAATAATAATAATAATAATAATAATAATAATAAAATGAAAAGTTATATGATTAAGAAGTAGCACCTTCAGGCATTCTAGGACCATAAATTACGCATCTCATTTCTCAACTACATATTACACTTTTGAAGGCCCTGGAGCACCAGGACAATGGAAACGCCCATAAAATGACTCCATTTTGGAAAGCTAACACTTCAACGTATAATCTATGAGGCATAGTAAGTCTTTTGAACAGTTCTTTTTCTCCAGAAGTTTTTGGAAAATGTGGAAAAAAAATTAAAACACATTTTTGTTTACACAAAGTTATCCATTTACAAGATATTTCCAACACATAGCATGTACATAGCAAAAATAACACCCCAAAATAAATTCTGCTACTCCTCCTGAGTATGGTGATACCACATGTGTAAGACTTTTCCACAGCCTGTCCATATACAGAGGCCCAACATGCAAGGAACACCATTAGGTGTTCTAGAGACACATAGCATGCATATACATTACACCCTAAAATACATTCTGCTGAGCAAAAGGTAAACAAAAGATTACCTATGGTTTTAGTAGTGCAGTTGTCCACAGAAGGATAGCACCGGTCCACGCAGCAGGCAGGGACTTGGTCAGCAACAGGAGACACAATTGTCCAGGGAACAGGCATGGATACTGTCAATAGTCACTACAGGCAGCAGGCAGGGATACTGGCCATATACAGTCCAGGGTCAGTGCAGGCAAATATATTGTCAGCAGTGCCAAAATATTAGACCTGGTAGTAGGCAGGAACATGGTCCATAGTCCAGGTAGCAGGCAGAGATGTGGTCAGTTCATGCAGCAGGCAGAGGCACGATGACAGTAAGTCCTACAGACAGCAGGCAGAAGTAGGGCCTCGTTCAGGACAGACTGGGGACAGGGGTAGAGGCTTCTCCCACCCAAGTCTCTTTGAAGCCTCAGTGTCTCCAGACCCTAATCTGAGAATGAGAAAACAAAAAATGTTTTCTTCATCCAGAAAAAACAATTCTGGAGCCCCTCATATATGTGAGACCCCTGTGTTATGAATCCCACTAGTCCAATAGCGGGGTACAAGATCAGTCCAAGAAGCAGGCAAAAAACATGGTCAAACAGTCCAGGGTCAGTTCCAGATTAGGCAGTGGTATGTACAGAATCAGTAGCCAGAAGCGTGGTCGAATAACAGTCCAAGGTCAGTTCCAGATCAGGTAGAGGTATGTACAGAATCGGTAGGCAGAAGCGTGGTCGAATAACAAGCCAGGGTCAGTTCCGGTGCAGGCAGAAGTATGTACAAAAGCGGCAGGCAAATTCATGGTCAAAGAACAAGCCAAGGTCAGTTCATGAGCTTGCAGTGGCATAAGGGGGTGAGGAACTGAGGATTATGTTCACCACACTTCATTAATAATTTAGTGAAGTATAGTAACGGCAGAAACAGTCACCTATGCAGAGGCCTGGTTGGGAAGGGCACTGGGGACAATAGTAAGAGGTGTCTCTTCTAACTTCTCCACTGGTACACACCTTACATTTTTTCTGCCATCTTTGGCCTGTATGTCTAGGAGGGATTTTATCAGGGCAATGGTGTTCGTAGAATCTACTAAGAACATCGGGTCTAATGTTTTCTGGTGGGCCGTTTTGAAATAGAAGGGCAGTGATAATTTCTTCCTGGTAGCCAAGGAAGGGTTGGGGGTTTTCGCTGGAGTTTCTGTAGATTACATAGGAATAGTATGTGGCCAATTGAAAAAAATAAATTGCTACTTTTATGTACCAATAGTATGTCCGTCGGGTGGCAAGGTAGGGTTCGAGCATTTGGTCGTTAAAGTCGACTCCCCCATGTACAAATTGTATTCATGGATACATGTTGGCTTTTGGATGGGGCCATTCCTTAATTTCCACATAGGTATTATTGTGGATAGAAGACAGCATGTAGACGTCCCTTCTATCCTTCCACTTCACAGCCAGAATTTCCTCTTCGCAGATTCGCCGTCTCCCCTCTTCTCAACTTCATATTGACAGGCCTTTGAGGAAAGCCCTTCCTGTTTTTTCTGACAATGCCCCATTCTTCCGGAGAAGGTTTTGAAACAGAGGCAGACTAGTGTAGAAGTTATCTACGTACAAGTGGTAGCCTTTCTCCAGTAGTGGGTATATGAGGTCCCAAAGAACTTTCCCACTTGATTCTAGGTAGTCTGGGCAATTTGGGGGATGTAGCTGGGTGTCCTTCCCTTCATACACTATGAAGGCATATGTGTATCCTGTGGCTCGGTTACATAATCTATATATTTTCACCCCCATAGCAGGCCCTTTTGCTGGGGATAAATTGCTTGATCCCCAGCCTGCCGCTAAATTTGACAAGTGACTTATCCACACATATGTGTTGGTTTAGGGTAAACGATTGGGGGAATTTCTCAGAAAAACTATTTAGTAGAGGCTGAAATTTAAAAAGCTTGTCGTAATTTGGGTCATTTCGGGGAGGGCACTGGGTATTGCCATTAAAATGAAGGAACCTCATTATCATGGGATACTTGGTTCTGGGCATTACTGTGGAGAAGATCAACATGTGATGGATGGTAGTGATGGGCCGAATGGAACCCTGGTCGGTTCACACCAAAACTTTTGAACATCCTGAAAGTTCAGACCCGAACAACGAACCCCATTGAAGTCAATGGGACTCGAACATCAAAAATCAAATGTGCCCATTTTGAAGGCTTATATGTAAGTAATTGGGCATACAACGATTATAGGGGTCTGGGTCCTGCCCTAGGGAACATGTATCAATGAAAAAAAAAGTTTGAAAAAAGCGTCATTTTTAAATGAGCAGTGATTTTAATAATGCTTAAAGTGAAAAGAAAAATGTAAAATTCCTTTAAATAATGTGCCTGGGGGGTCTCCTTAGTCTACCTGTAAAAGGGCACATCTCTGTGATGTGTAGAACATAGCCAGAGCAAAATTACATTTCCAAAGGAAAAAATTGTCATTTATAATTGCAGGTGTAACGTATATTGCCGGCTCCTGGCAATATACAAAAAAAAAAAAATCACAGAAAAAAATTTGTGTAGGGTTCCCCCCCAGTCCATATCAGGCCCTTCGGGTCTGGTTTGGATTTTAACCAGTTCCCTACCGACGCATAGTAAAATGACGTCGGCAGGGACTGGCCGTCGATCCGGGAGGACGTCATATGACGTCCTCCGCTTCTCGCCGCTACTGCGGGCTTTTAGGTTTGGTCTGGGCTTCCCGGACTATACCTGACCCCCCCTTGGGATGTGTTTAAAAAAAGACACTAAAAAAAAAAAAACATATAACGGTCCTCGGCCGTTATATGCAATGTGGACGTTAATATTTACTGTTAAAAAAGGAAACCTTTACATTAAAACGAGACCGATACAAGATGTGTAGTGTCTCTACACGGGAAAATGTCCATCTGATTCCTCTGGGGGGTCCGTGTAATAAATTTCCTTAAAATGTAAAAAGAAAAGTGAA
>BLSH010121161.1:497773-524453 GCA_018402905.1 Glandirana rugosa | reverse complement strand
GAAATGAGATAGGCCATCAGTGTATCAGGTGTGATCAATTTTCAATGATTTGCACCATAGCTTGTAGACTCTATAACTTTCACACAGACCAAATAATATACACTTATTTGGGTTATTTTTACCAAAGATAGGTAGCAGTATAGGTTTTGGCCAAAATTTATGAACAAAAATTACTTATTTGCAAAATTTTATCACAGAAACTAAAAAAAATTGTTTTTTTTTCAAAATTTTCGCACTTTTTTCAATTATATCGCAAAAAATAAAAAACCCAGAGCTTCTTAAATACCACCAAAAGAAAGCTCTATTTGTGTGAAAAAAATGACACACATTTTGTTTGGGTGCAGTGTAGCATGAGAGAGTAATTGAGATTCAAAGTGTGAGAGCGCTGAAAGCTGAAAATTGGTCTGGTAAGGAAGGGGGTATAAACGTCCTGTATTCAAGTGGTTAAGGGGAACCCCGCGCCAAAATCTAAAAAAAAAATTGACGTGGGGTCCCCCCTAAAATCCTAACCAGACCCTTATCCGAGCATGCAACCAGGCCGGCCAGGATAGGGGGGGACCAGGCTACATGCCCTCAACATGGGGAGTATGGGTGCTTTGAGCAGGGGGGGGCTCTGCGTCCCCCACCCCAAAGCACCTTGTCCCCATGTTGAAGGGGACAAGAGCCACTTCCCCACAGCCCTGGGCTGTGGTTTTGTGGGTCTGCGGGTGGGGGGCTTAGAATCTGGAAGCCCCCTTATTGAAGTTCCCAACCTCCCCTTGTGAATTAGTATCGAGTACATCGTACCCCTACTACTTCACCACAAAGTGTCAAAAAAGAAGAAGCACAGGAGACAATTAGGGATAAGTCCTTTATTAAAAAAGAAAAAAAAATAAGTGTCCCCCGCTGTAATCCACTTCAATCATGGCGAGCAACGGACCCGAAAAAAAAACAAAAACGCAACAGCTCCTCCTCCATGGGAGGGCTCCCACCAACTGAGCTCTGTTTGTTATGAAAGTTCATTTATAGTGAAGGGTGGGGCAACCCAGGGATGTAAGTGCGTGACCCGCCCCATCTGACGTCACATGATGTCAGAAGGGGCGGGGTCACCTGCTTACGTCGCCCCGCCCTGCCATATAAATAATCTGTCATGATAAACAGTGGGCAGAAGGTGGGAGCCCCCCCAATGGGGAGGAGGTGTGCGCTCCATGCATTATGGGGCGCTCCGTGTCGACGAAGTCGCCCCATAATGTTGTAGGTCGTTCAGGGAGGCTGAACAAACGGCCGAACGGCCCATTTGTTCAACTGTCCGCTGTATTGGGCCACAACTGATGCTAGCATGTCCTCCATAAAAATATAATTAAAGAAATCGGTTGGAGTAAAATTCTCCGTGTCCTCCTAGTCTCCTGGCTGGGCAGTGAAAGGGGGAAAGTTAGCTTCTCCTGAATTAGGAGGAAGCCACAAGGGGTTCTGAAGGGAATAGGGGAGGCCAGCATGGGACCTAACCCTTTGGGGCTGAGGTGACACCCCACTGGTACTTGGCCTTTCTTGCCAAGGTACTGTGGTGCTGGTGGATGGCACTGCGGTGCTGGTGGATGGCACTGCGGTGTCGGTGGATGCCACTGCTTCCTCACCAGAACCCCTTTTTTTGGCGGACAGAATATGAGTCGGCCAGTGTTCCACTGCACAAGACTGGCTCATAATTTACGTCAGACTCAGAATCTGAATTTGAAGAGGAATCTGAGGGCTCCCTGTTGCTCTCTTCGGGCATACTAAGAATTTGGTATGCCTCCTTGGTGGAAAATAACTTTTTAGACATCGTTGTTGTTGCTAGTGATGAGCCTGCACAGGTGTGTGCTGATATGCCTGCACTGATGGGGCGGCACAGATGTGCACTGATAAGTTTTGGCACAGATGTGCACTGATGAGGATGCACAGAAGGGTACTGATGACTGATGGCACAGATAGGCACTGATGATTGATGGCATAGATGTGCACTGGTGACACTGTGACACTGTAGCACTAATGGCACTTATGACTAAGGCTACAAATGTGCACTGATGAGGCGGCACAGATGTGCACTGATGATGCGGCACAGATGAGCACTGAAGACTGATGGCACAGATGTGCACTGATGAGGTGGCACAGATGTGCACTGATGACTGAAGGCACAGATGTGCACTTATGAGGTGGCACAGATGTGCACTGACTGATGGCACAGATGTGTACTGATGATGCGGCACAGAGGGGCACTGATGACTGATGGCACAGATGTGCACTAGTGACACTGTAGCATTGATGGCACTTATGACTGATGGCACAGATGTGCACTGATGATGTGGCACAGATGTACACTTATGACTGATGGCACAGATGTGCACTTATGACTGATGGCACAGATGTGCACTGATGAGGCGGCACAGATGTGTAATGATGATGAGGCACAGATGGGCATTGATGACCGATGGCACAGATGACCGATGGCATAGATGACTGATGGCACAGATGTGCACTAATGATACGGTGACACTGTAGGCACTTATAACTGATGGCACAGATGTGCACTGATGACTGATGGCACAGATGTGCACTTTTGACTGATGGCACAGATGTGCACTGATGAAGCGGCACAGATGTGCACTTTTGACTGATGTCACAGATGTGCAATGATGAGGCGGCACAAATGTGCACTTTTGACTGATGGCACAAGTGTGCACTGATGAGGTGACACAGATATGTACTGATGATGCGGCACAGATAACTGATGACACAGGTGACTGATGGCACACATGTGCACTAATGGCACGGTGACACTGTGGCACTGTAGCACTGATGGCACTTATGACTGATGGCACAGATGTGCACTGATGACTGATGGCACCGATGTGCACTGATGACTGATGGCACAGATGTGCACTGATGACTGATGACACAGATGTGCACTGATGACTGATGGCACAGATGTGCACTGATGACTGATGACACAGATGTGCACTGGTGACTGGCACCGATGGGCACTGGTGACTCGCATAGATGGGCACTGATGACACAGATGTGCTCTAGTGACACTGCAGCACTGTAGCACTGATGGCACTTAAGACTGGCACTGATGGGCACTGACCCTGATGGGCACTGTGGCACTGATTGGCACTGTAACACTGACCTGATGGGGACTGTGACACTGATCCTGATGGGCACTGTGGCACTGTTTGGGCACTGGTGTTGGCACAGTAAAGACCTCAGACAAGATGATATTCTCTTACTGTACAGCACAGAACTCTCTCCCTCCTTACACGCGGTCCCTGTGTGAGGAGAGAGAGCTGACAAGGAGAGATGATCTCATAGGTTTACATTTGAGATCATCTCTCATTGGACCTGCCGATCACGTGGTAAATGGCCGTTATGATTGGCCATTCACCACGAACTGTGATTGGCTGTGTCCAAGGGACACATCGATTATAGATCTTCCCCGATGCACGCCCGTCTATTGGCAGCCTCCCGGCAATGTACAGTATCTCACAAAAGTGAGTAAACCCCTCACATTTTTGTAAATATTTTATTATACCTTTTCATGTGACAACACTGAAGAAATGACACTTTGCTACAATGTAAAGTAGTGAGTGTACAGCTTGTATAACAGTGTAAATTTGCTGTCCCCTTAAAATAACTCAACACACAGCCATTAATGTCTAAACCGCTGGCAACAAACTAGGAGGTCTAAGCAGAGTAGTTTACTGAAAATGGGACACATAGAATGTACTTAAATGGGGCGTTGATTTTTTTTTACATGTGGATCAGTGCTCTGTGACCTCAGTGGGCCATCACTATTACTCTATACAAGCAGGGGCTGGTAAAACTGACAACCTTTTGGGTGTATACAGTATCTCACAAAAGTGAGTACACCCCTCATATTTTTGTAAATATTTTATTCTATCTTTTTATGTGACAACACTGAAGAAATTACACTTTGCTACAATATAAAGTAGTGAGTGTACAGCTTGTATAACAGTGTAAATTTGCTGTCCCCTCCAAATAGCTCAACACACAGCCATTAATGTCTAAACCGCTGGCAACAAAAGTGAGTACACCCCTAAGTGAAAATGTCCAAATTGGGCCCAAAGTGTCAATATTTTTTTGTAGCCACCATTATTTTCCAACACTGCCTTGGGCATGGAGTTCACCAGAGCTTCACAGGCTGCCACTGGATTCCTCTTCCACTCCTCCATGACGACTTTACTGAGCTGGTGGATGTTAGAGACCTTGCACTCCTCCACCTTCCATTTGAGGATGCCCCACAGATGCTCAATAGGGTTTAGGTCTGGAGACATGCTTGGCCAGTCCATCACCTTTGCCCCCCAGCTTCTTTAGCAAGGCAGTGGTTGTCTTGGAGGTGTGTTTGGGGTCGTTATGTTGGAATACTGCCCTGTGGCCCAGTCTACGAAGGGAGGGGATCATGCTCTGCTTCAGTATGTCACAGTACATGTTGGTATTCATGGTTCTTTCAATGAACTGTAGCTCCCCAGTGCCAGCAGCACTCATGCAGTCCCAGACCATGCCACTCTCACCACAATGCTTCACTGTAGGCAAGACACACTTGTCTTTGTACTACTCACTTAGTTGCCGCCACACACGTTTGACACCATCTGAACCAAATAAGTTTATTTTGGTCTTCTCAAACCACAGGGCATAGTTCCAGTAATCCATGTCATTAGTCTGCTTGTCTTCAGCAAATGGTTTGTGGGCTTTCTTGTGCATCATCTTTAGAAGAGGTTTCCTTCTGGGATGACAGTCATGCAGACCAATTTGATGCAGTGTGCGGCATATGGTCTGAGCACTGACAGGCTGACCCCCCAACCCTTCAACCTCTGCAGCAATGCTGGCAGCACTCATACGTCTATTTCCCAAAGACAACCTCTGGATATGATGCTGAGCATGTGCACTCAATCTCTTTGGTTCACCGTGACAAGACCTGTTCTGAGTGGAACCTGTCCTGTTAAACCGCTGTAGGGTCTTGGCCACTGTGCTGCAGCTCAGTTTCAGGGTCTTGGCAATCTACTTATAGCCTAGGCCATCTTTATGTAGAGCAACAATTATTTTTTTCAGATTCTCAGAGAGTTCTTTGCCATGAGGTGCCATGTTGAACTTTCAGTGACCAGTAGGAGAGAGTGAGAGCAATAGCAGCAAATTTAACACACCTGCTCCCCATTCACACATGAGACCTTGTAACACTAACGAGTCACATGATACCGGGAGGGAAAATGGCTAATCAGGCCCAATTTGGACATTTTCACTTAGGGGTGTACTCACTTTTGTTGCCAGCGGTTTAGACATTAATGGCTGTGTGTTGAGCTATTTGGAGGGGACAGCAAATTTACACTTTTATACAAGCTGTACACTCACTACTTTACATTGTAGTGTAATTTCTTCAGTGTTGTCACATGAAAAGATAGAATAAAATATTTACAAAAATGTGAGGGGTGTACTCACTTTTGTGAGATACTGTATATACCCAAAAGGTTGTCAGTTTTACCAGCCCCTGCTTGTATAGAGTAATAGTGATGGCCCACTGAGGTCACAGAGCACTGATCCACATGTAAAAAAAAAATCAACGCCCCATTTAAGTACATTCTATGTGTCCCATTTTCAGTAAACTACTCTGCTTAGACCTCCTAGTTTCATACAGTACATACCTTTCACATTATCAGTATCGTGTTCATTCAACTCAGAGAGGGGAAATCAAGGGACAGTGTATTGCATTTGCACTGTGAGTAGCCTATAATCTATAAATCCAATAATGAAATATTGAAAACTATTCAACCTTGTTCTATATTAAAAGACTAAATAAAATCAGTGCAGCCTCTATGTTATCTACAAGAAGGAACGTTCTGTCAGCAAATTAAGGATGCAGCGCAGAAATAAACTACAAAACTAATATAGATAGTGTAGGATAGTCCATAAAAGTCCTTATTAAATGAGGAACAAAGCTAAAAAATAATCCTCATAATGCACGTGAATCAATTCTCTAAAGGAGTAGTCCATACCCAGTAGCAGGTGGTAAAAAAAGACATTGCATGTAGAAAATCCTCAGGCTGTGCATGCAAACCGAACATCAGTGTGCAATCCCTCCACCAGCTAGCATGATCCCTCACCTCAATGTTTGACCCCAGTTCCACTAGAGGGTCAAACACACTTGCCCACAATGGGTTGTGCTATTGAAGCGATCCTGTTGTTGTGGATATTCTTGTCAAGCTGGGGTCAATCAGTGGACCATCACAATTTCCATAGGTATCAACGGAGCACTCTCAGCAACAAAGATTGCAGCCATATGCCACCATAAAAGAGAGGGCGAATATCTAAGTGTGCACTGCTAGTCAACGTAGAAACATTTATTTAAGAATTTACTTATAAACATATGTCTTGTGCACAGCATAGAATCCACATCGTCTCGAGGAGCGGCAGCAGGTGACGACATGATAGGCTTCCCCTCCCGTACGCGTTACGGCAATCACGTGCCTTCGTCAGAGGGGCGGGGCCTGGTACGTCATCGCTCATTCTTATACACCTCCGTTACCAGGGGAGCAGAGACGCTCCTCACATCACATTAAGAGGCCGGTAATGGATTACAACCACCACACAGGAATAGCTGCAGGGAAAGCCACATAGCAGTAATGACGGAAGACTCCGTAAATGTTAACGTGGCTAATCACTATTCCTACACCGGTACTGATTTATCAGATCTAAATTAAGTAATTAATATCATAACCAAATTTTATTAATAAAATACCGTCTCCCGCTGCCCTCCGCAAGATACACAGCACAAAGTGACAAAAAATTAAATATAAGAGTAAACAATCCTTAAAACCTTAATACAAGGATCTCTATAAAAAAACTATACAACATATATTCAAAATTTTTTTTTTTTTTTAATTTAAAGGGGCCACAGAACATATCTTACTAAGGGGTGCCAGACAGGCTACCTATCAGATATGAAGCAATTGAGGTCAAATTCAAGCTCAACCTCAATGGTTTCATCACTTGTGTCTCAAATATCCAAAACAATTCTCTTTGACTCAACCTTCTAATATGATTACCCCCTTTCCAGTGCCTAGGTACCCTCTCTATCCCCCAAAACTTTAGTTCACTAGGGTTATGGCAATGGTGATCCCTAAAATGACAGGAGACATTGTGGGATTTTTCTTCCTTTTTGATGTTGGTAATATGTTCACCAATCTTTACTGACAGAGCCCTAGACATTCGTCCAACATATTGGAGGCCACAGCTGCACTCCAACATATATACTACCCCTTCAGTTTGACAGGTAATAAGATCTTTAATCCTGTAACCCTTACTGGTAGCTGAAGCGGCAAACTCTTTACATTTTTATTTCCTTTTACATGCCTGCAAGCCTTACACCTGCCTCATGAGTAAAACCCAGACAGAAAGGAAAATAATGGGTTCTCTTTGTTGACAGGGATATCAACAACCCCAGGAGCAATGACATCCCTGAGGGTAGGAGCACGCCTATAAATAAAACAGAACCCAGGACCCAGTCTTTAAAGTAGAATACCTCAGTGCTTAGCAATAATACGTTCAATTTTATTATATTGAACGTTATAGTCCAAGATGATTTTGAATTGTTGTGCCTGATCCTTCTCTTTTCTATGACCTAAGACAAGGGTAGAGCTATCTAACCTCTTAACCCTCTCCAATCCAGAATTCAGGGCCTCTTTGTTATAACCCTTAGCCATGAATCTATCTATAAGAATCTGTGACTGGGCTAGAATATCTGTGTCAGAAACACAGTTTCTTTTCAACCTGATGAATTGACCTTTCGGAATATTGCACAACCAGGTGTGATGATGACAGCTATCCAATGGTATATACCCATTACAGTCTGTAAGTTTGAAATTATCTCATTCCTTAAATATCTCCAAGTCCAAAAAGATATTGTTGACTTTACTTACATTCCATGTGAGAACAATATTTCTCATGTTAGTATTAAGTTTAGTGATAAACTGTTGCAGACTAATCTCATCCCCCTCCCAAACCATAAACAGGTCATCAATATATCTTTTATAACACAGGAGTTGCTCTGGGGGATCCCGTAACACACTATCCTGCTCCCAGTGTTCCATAAACAAATTGGCAGCACTGGGAGAAAACCGGGCGCCCATTGCAACTCCGCTCGTTTGAAGATAAAACCGATGCCTGTACCAGAAGTAGTTCTTCTGCAAGCAGAAATCAAGACATTCCACCAAGAAATGTCTATGTCTGTAGGTGAGTTCAGAAGACTTCAATGCCCACCTAACCAAAGAGAGGGCATCCTGATGACTAATAATTGTGTAAAATGAGCCCACATCTGCTGAAATTAAGTAACATTCAGAAGAACATTTTACCTCCTCCAGTGTTTGAATCATATGTTTAGTATCTTGTAAATAGGCATTTGTCTTAGCTACAAGTGGTTTCAAGAAAAAGTCAATGTATTGTCCAAGACGAGCAGACACTGACTCAATACCATTGACTATAGGTCTTCCTGGAGGTCGTTCACTGTTTTTGTGGACTTAGGGGAGAAAATAGATAATGGGAGTTTGACAGGCTGAAGGGTCTACATAAAGAAATTCTTTCTTATTCAGGATCCCCATATCTCACCCTTTTTCAACGAGATGATGGAAAACTTGTTTGTATTCAAAGATAGGGTCCTTGGATAATAATTGATAAGTTTCCCTGTCATCCAAAAGGCGCTCCATTTCTTCCCTATAATAGGTTTTACCCAGAATCACTAGACCCCCTTTATCCGCCGGACGGATAACGACACTCTTATTTGCTTCCAAAGAGGCCATCCCCTTTTGAATATAGGTGGGGTCCTTAACTTTTCTGATCTTAAGATCTCGTAGGTCCCCCACCACCATATTCTTAAATACTTCAAGATGTTTATTGTCATTGACCTGTGGGTTAAAAACAGATTTATTGGCCAGGTTGGAGTGTGCCCCCACTGGGGGTCGGAACACTCCTATCCAGAGCCTTAGTCAAAAAATATTTTTTCATATTTAGGGATCTTACAAATTTTTGAACACTAATGTAGGTCTGAAACTTGTTGAGATTCCTGACAGGGGCAAATTTGAGGCCGTGATCCAACACTCCGATTTACATATGTTTGTAAGTGAATTTTTTAATAAATGTTTCTACAATGACTAGCAGTGCGCACTTATATTCTCCCTCTCTTTTATGCTGGCATATGGCTGCAATCTTTGTTACTGAGAGTGCTCCGTTGATACCTATGGAAATTGTGATGGTCCACTGATTGACCCCAGCTTGACAAGAATATCCACAACAGCAGGATCGCTTCAATAGCACAACCCATTGTGGGCAAGTGTGTTTGACCCTCTAGTGGAACTGGGGTCAAACATTGAGGTGAGGGAGCATGCTAGCTGGTGGAGGGATTGCACACTGATGTTTGGTTTGCATGCACACCCTGAGGATTTTCTACATGCAATGTAGTTTTTTACCACCTGCTACTGGGCATGGACTACTCCTTTACAGATTTGATTCATGTGCATTATGAGGATTATTTTTTAGCTTTGTTCCTCATTTAATAAGGACTTTTATGGACTATCCTATACTATCTATATTAGTTTTGTAGTTTATTTCTGCACTGCATCCTTAACAGGTTCCCGACCGCGCGCCGTCTTTTCACGGCGGCAGTCGGGGAGCCCTGCGCGAATCGCCGTAAATAAGTGGCGATCCGCATTTGGCCGGCGCGCGCGCGCGCACCCGCCGCACTCCTGGGGAGTGTGCCCGCGGCTCGGGCGGACCCGATGTCCGCCGGCGAGCCGCGATGAGCGGCTACAGGGAAAAGAACGGGGAAGCGCCGATGTAAACACGGCGGTTCCCCGCCCTGTCAGTGGAGCATGAGAGATCTACTGATCCCTGTCACTGGGATCAGTTAGATCTCTCATGCCCATGTTAGCCCAACCCCCCCACAGTAAGAACACACCCAGGGAACACACTTAACCCCTAGCTCTCCCCCTGCAGGTTAACCCCTTCACTGCCAATGACATTTATACAGTAATCAGTGGACATTTAAATTTCTGATCGCTGAATAAATGTCATTGGTCCCAAAAAAGTGTCATAATGTTCCGACATGTCCCCCCCAATATCGCATTACCGCTAAAAATCGCAGATCGCCGCCATTACTAGTAAAAAAAAAAAAACCCAGAAATGAATTCTCATCATCCGTAAACGCGGCCACTTTTGCGCAAACCAATCAATAAACACCAATTGCGATTTTTTTTATTGCAAATATGAGGAATTATATAAATCGGCCAAAAACGGTGAAAAAAAATGTTTTTTTATATTTTTTTTTGGATTTGAATTTTAGCAAAAAGTAAGAAATGTGGGTTCTTTTGCAAAATGGTCGCTCTTCTTTTGTTTATAGCGGCGATAAGAAATGACGCAGAGGCGATCAAATACCACCAAAAGAAAGCTCTATTTGTGGGAAAAAAAGGACGCAAATTTTGTTTGGGTACAACGCCGCACGACCGCGCAATTGTCAGTTAAAGCGACGCAGCGCCGAATCGCAAAAAGTGCTCTGATCCTAAAGTGCAAAATTCTTCCGGGGCTGAAGTGGTTAATTTGTTATTAACCTTGTTCTATAACTCCTATTCTCTTATATTTCTGGTCCCAGAAGTATTATTTGTTCACATGGAAGTCAGTTTAATGGGCCCCAGGAAGTCAGCCCCTTCCTTTCTTATATTCATTACATCCTCCTCCTTCCTTACCTTTAAGGGAGTTGTAAAGGCAGAATCGTGCAAGAAATGTAATAGAAAAAGGAATAAACATGAGTGCAAGAAAAGAAAATTTCTGGAAAGAAAATAAAATTCCCAGAAAGAAAAGAAGATTCCCAGCCAAATTTCGAAAATAAATGGTGGCCCAATCAGATCACAATTCGCATGAAATTTCTGATTTTGAAAAGAAAATTTGTTCAGAATTGGACTGTGTATGTATGGCCTGCCTAACTGTGTACCCAGCTCTGAACAAACGCAAAAACAGGAGGCAGGATAATCCGGAACATATTTCGATATTCTAGCAGGAACTAAATATTATCAACATTTTCTGTCTTTTTTAGTTTATTTAGCAAAGAATAAAAACCCCAGTGGTGATTAAATACCACCAAAAGAAATTTCTAGTTGTGTGAAAAAAATTATACAAATGTCATTTGGGTACAGCGTAGCATGACTGCACAATTGTCATTTAAAGTGTGACAGCGCTGAAAGCTGAAAATTGGTCTGGGTAGGAAGGGGGTGAACCCGGTTGCTGGGTACCCATTATACGTGATTCTGTTACTGTTTCATTTGTAAGTTGTTATTGTATTTGCTGTTTATTAGGCTGCATTTACACCTGAGTGTAGCGTTTTTGGACATTTTTCAAGCTTTTTGACACGCATTTTGTTGCGCGTATTTGCGCGTTTGCAAACAGTCAAAGAAGCGCAAGTCCCGCTAATATAGGCGTCTGACGCTTTTCCATTGATATCTATGGCAATACAAATGTTCCAAAAATGTCCAAATATGCCCGATTCGTGCAACAAAAATACCTCCGGAACTTGTTTGAGCTTCAGGCTTTTGGCGTTTTGGAGTGGAAATGTCGACCATCTCCATAGAGAATCATTGATTTTTTTCTCTTCCAGCGTTTTGTAGCTTCAGGCTTCAAGCTACAAAACGGTAAGGTGTGAATGGGGTTTGAGAGGTGTGGTTCAAGAAGTGAAAGCTTAGTTGTTGACTTTTTACAAAAAGTTAAACCCTGTGAAGTAGAGTTGAGCGAACACCTGGATGTTCGGGTTCGGCCGAACTTCGCGGAAACGTACGGGTTCGGTACCGAACTTTACCCCGGACCCCAAACCCCATTGAAGTCAATGGGGACCCGAACTTTTCGGCACAAAAATGACTTCAAAAAACTCCTGGAAAGTGCTAGAGGGCTGCAAAAGGAAGAAAAATGGGAGATGTTATTAGATCTGCAATCTGTCCCTCAAAGCAGTAGTAATCTCTACCTAGTCCAGTATCAGATCTTTCTGTAATCAGATCGTTCTGTAATGCAGGATGAGATCATTCTGTAATCAGATCTTTCTGTAATGCAGAATGAGATGTTATTAGATCTACAATCTGTCCCTCAAAGCAGTAGTAATAATCTCTACCTAGTTATTATCACTGCAATCTGTCCCTCACAGCAGTAGTAGTAATCTCTACCTAGTTATTAGATCTGCAATCTGTCCCTCACAATCTGTCCCTCACAGCGCCGGCAGCATCCTCTCCCTACACTAACCTGAGATGATGTGACTGCAGCACTGTGACTCCAGCCTCATATAGAGGCTGGGTCACATGATGTACTGGCCAATCACAGCCATGCCATTAGTAGGCTTCTAGGGAAAACCAGTGAAACGCTTGTTGATTGGCTGCCCTGCAGCTATTCAACATGCGTGATAAAATACCAGAACACGAACGTTTTTCTCAAACGTTCGGATTCGGGTTCGGGACACGGACACCCGAAAGTTCAGTACGGACCCGAACTTTACAGTTCGGGTTCGCTCAACTCTACTGTGAAGCAGTATTGCATAGTAAGCTTTGGCTGTACATTTTGGGTAAAGAAGTGATGCATTTCATATAAATGATGGGGCAGATTATGAAAGTACCACTATGTTTTCACGCTTTGGGAAAGAAAACTATTACTCTGGGTGTATCAGTAATTGTGAACAACATCATGCAGAGGGTAGGGACAAGACTGTTATATAAAGAAAGTGAAAGTATGGTCTTCACAGAATTGATATGAAGAGATTATGGTGCTTACAACATTGCTGCTCCTTCTTTGCCTACAGCAAGCAGGTAATTTATTCTTACATTTTTTTAACTGCCTTATAGATATTCAGAAAGGGAATAATTAGGTGTATAGGGAGGAAGAAAAATGTGGCACAAATTGCAAAAGCAAACACTTCTAGGTGATCTACATAATTAACTAGCAAAAATAATACAATCTTATTAAACCCAATATTATTAATAATATCATTAATATACTAATGTATTATATATTAATTTATTATTATAATATACTATGATTATTCATTATAATATATTCATATTATTATCTGATTAAATCATGAACAGATAAAGGTTTCAGTAAACATTCGATAATCATTGCTCCATTTTATTTTCATTTTTAACCATCTCATGTCAAAATTGGCAAAAACTGAGATCTTAGGGTAAATAATAGTCGTCACAAAATAAAGTGCAACCTCTTCCACTTCAAGAAAAAAATTGGGATATGAGGTACTTTCATTTAATAGCAACCTCAGCAAAATATATTTTTACCAGGTCCAGGGACAAAATATGTCTACAAAGTTTGGAAGAGAGTCATAAGTATGTTTTTTTATATGTATTTTTTAAATTTCTTACCGTGTTTATATAAAAATAGTGTTTTCGTTTTATCTGGGTTGGACCCTCCAGTATAATACCGGGTTGGACCCCCTTTTGCTTTCAGAACTGCCTTCAGTCTTCATTGCATAGATTCTACAAGGTGTTAAAAAGATTCCTCAGAGATTTTGGTCTATAGTGACATGATAGTTTGCATGATGGGAATCTCCCGTTCCACCACATCCCAAAGGTGCTCTATTGGATGAGATGTGGGGAGTGTGGAGGCCATTGGAGTGCAGTGACCTCATTGTCCAGTGGTGAGATGATTGGAGCTTTGTGACATGGCGCATTATCCTGCTGGAAGGAGCCATCAGAAGATGGGGACACTGCAGTCATAAAGGGATGGACATGGTCAGCGACAATACTCAGGTAGTCCGTGGTGTTTAACTACTTACCAACCGGGCCCCTTTTTTACCTTTGTTGGTTACTAGTTAAAAACATTTTTTTTGCTAGAAAATTACTTAGAACCCCCAAACATTATATATATATTTTTTTCAAACACCCTAGAGAATAAAATGGCTCTCGTTGCAATACTTTTTGTCACACGGTATTTGCGCAGCAGTCTTTCAAGTGCTATTTTTTTTTTTAAATTTCACTTTTTTGAGTTAAAAAATAAGACAACAGAAAAGTTAGCCCAATTTTTTTGTATATTGTAAAAGAGGATGTTACGCTGAGTAAATAGATACCATACATGACACGGTTGAAAATTGCGCGCACTCGCGGAATGGCGACAAAGTCCGTTATTTAAAAAGTTCCATAGGCGACGCTTTAAACATTTTTATCGGTTACCAGGTTAGAGGTGCAGAGGAGGTCTTTTGCTAGAATTACTGCTCACACTCTGGCGATCGCGGCGATACCTCACATGTGTGGTTTGAACACCGTTTTCATGCGTGGGCGCAACTTACGTATGCGTTTTCTTTGCTGCGCGAGCTCGCGGGGATGGTGGCGCTTTAAATTTCTTTTTTTTTTTAATTTTATTTATTTATTTTTTTTAACACTGTTCCTTTAAAAAAAAAAAATCTGATCACTTTTATTGCTATCACAAGGAAGGTAAACATCCCTTGTGATAGTATGATATGGTGACAGGTACACTTTTTGGAGGGCTGGGGGGGTCTAAAAGACCCCCCATCCCTCCTTTGCACTTCACAGTATTCAGATCGCCAAAAACGGCGTTTCTGAACACTGTAATTTTTTTAGAATTGGTGCCGTTAGCCGCCGAGTAAACCAGAAATGACATTGTGACGTCGCTTCCGGAATTTGCTGAAGGAGACCCGATCGGAGCCGATTACGGCTTCTTTCAGGTCTCCTAGCCGGCAGAGGTGCCGGATTGTCGCTCCGGTCTCTCGGTGGGACGGGAGGCCGGAGAAGAGCGTCGGAAAGTGGCGGGAGGGGGGGGATGTCCCCTCCCGCCCCCTGGGGTAATGACCGAGCGGCTCCCGAGCCGGATCGGTCATTGCCGCTGGATAGCCGACCACACGCTCTAAAAAGTGATACCGGGATATAGCCTGCAGCTGCAGGCTATGTCCCAGTAGAGCCGCTCAAAACCGACCGCCGCCTATTTACGGCGCTGGTCGGGAAGTGGTTAAATGATGATCAATTGCTACTAAGGGGCCCAAAGTGTGCCAAGAAAATATCCCACACACCATTACACCACCACCACCAGCCTGAACCGGTGATACAAGGCAGGATGGATCCATGCTTTCATGTTGTTTACTCCAAATTCTGACCCCACCATCTGAATGTCACAGGTGAAATCGAGACTCATCAGACCAGGCAACGTTTTCCAATCTTCTATTGTCCAATTTTGGTGAGCCTGTGCCAATTGTAGCCTCAGTTTCCTGTTCTTAATTGACAGGACTGGCACCCGGTGTGGTCTCCTGTAGCCCATCTGCTTCAAGGTTCCATGTGTTGATAGATGGTATTCTGCATACCTTGGGTGGAGTGGTTATTTGAGTCACTGTTGCCTTTCTATCATCTCAAACCATTCTCCTCTGACATCAGTAAGGCACTTACCTCCACACAACTGCCACTCACTGGATATTTTCTCTTTTTCAGACCTTTCTGTGTAAACACTAAAGTTGGTTGTCTGTGAAAATCCCAGTAGATCAGAAGTTTTTGAAATACTCAGACCAGCCCGTCTTGCACCAACAACCATGCCACTTTCAAAGCCACTTAAATCCCCTTTCTTCCCCATTCTTATGCTCGGTTTGAACATCAGCAAATCGCCTTTACCACATCTAGATGCCTAAATGCATTCAGTTGCTGCCATGTTATTGGCTGATTAGCTATTTGTGTTACCAAGCAATTGAACAGGTGTACCTAATAAAATGGCCGGTGAGTGTACAGTATCCCACAAAAGTGAGTACACCCCTCACATTTTTGTAAATATTTTATTCTATCTTTTCATGTGACAACACTGAAGAAATTACACTTTGCTACACTGTAAAGTAGTGAGTGTACAGCTTGCATGACAGTGTACATTTGCTTTCACCTCAAAATAACTCAACACACAGCCATTAATGTCTAAACCGCTGGCAACAAAAGTGAGTACAGCCCTAAGTGAAAATGTCCAAATTGGGCCCAATTAGTCATTTTCCCTCCCCGGTGTCATGTGAGTCGTTAGTGTTATAAGGTCTCAGGTGTGAATGGGGAGCAGGTGTGTTAAATTTGGTGTTATCGCTCTCACTTTCTCATACTGGTCACTGGAAGTTCAACATGGCACCTCATGGCAAAGAACTCTCTGAGGATATCAACAAAAAGAATTGTTGCTCTACATAAAGCTGGCCTAGGCTATAAGAAGATTGCCAAGACCCTGAAAATGAGCTGCAGCACGGTGGCCAAGACCATACAGCTGCTTAACAGGACAGGTTCCACTAAGAAGAGGCCTCGCCATGGTCAACCAAAGAGGTTGAGTGCTCAGCTTCATATCCAGAGGTTGTCTTTGGGAAATAGACGTATGAGTGCTGCCAGCATTGCTGCAGAGGTTGAAGGGCTGTGGGGGTCAGCCTGTCAGTGCTCAGACCATACGCCGCACACTGCATCAAATTGGTCTGCATGGCTGTCACCCCAGAAGGAAGCCTCTTCTAAAGATGATGCACAAGAAAGCCCACAGTTTGCTGAAGACAAGCAGACTAAGGGCATGGATTACTGGAACCATGTCCTGTGGTCTAATGAGACCAAGATACACTTATTTGGTTCAGGTGGTGGCAAGCGTGTGTGGCGGCAACCAGATGAGGAGTAAAAAGACAAGTGTGTCTTGCCTACAGTCAAGCATGGTGGTGGGAGTGTCATGGTCTGGGGCTGCATGAGTGCTGCCAGCACTGGGGAGCTACAGTTCATTGAGGGAACCATGAATGTGACATACTGAAGCAGAGCATGATCCCCTCCCTTTGGAGACTGGGCCGCAGGGCAGTATAACAACATGATAACGACCCCAAACACACCTCCAAGATTACCACTGTCTTGCTAAAGATGCTGAAAGTAAAGGTGATGGACTGGCCAAGCATGTCTCCAGACCTAAACCCTATTGAGCATCTGTTGGGCATCCTCAAAGGGAAGGTGAAGGAGCGCAAGGTCTCTAACATCCACCAACTCTGTGATGTCGTCATGGAGGAGGGGAAGAGGACTCCAGTGGCAACCTGTGAAGCTCTGGTGAACTCCATGCCCAAGAGGGTTAAGGCAGTGCTGGAAAATAATGGTGGCCACGCAAAATATTGACACTTTGGGCCCAATTTGGACATTTTCATTTAGGGGTGTACTCACTTTTGTTGCCAGCAGTTTAGACATCAATGGCTGTGTGTTGAGTTATTTTGAGGGGACAGCAAATTTACACTGTTATACAAGCTGTACACTCACTACTTTACATTGCAGCAAAGTGTCATTTCTTTGGTGTTGTCACATGAAAAGATAGAATAAAATATTTACAAAAATGTGAGGCGTGTACTCACCTTTGTGAGATACTGTACATTGCTGGGAGGCTGTCAATAGACGGGCGCGCATTGGAGAAGATCTATAAGCGCTGTGTCCCTTGGACACAGCCAATCACAGTTTGTGGTGAATGGCCAATCACAGTGACCATTTACCACGTGATTGGCGGGTCCAATGAGAGATGATCACAAATGTAAACCTATGAGATCATCTCTCCTTGTCAGCTCTCTCTCCTCACACAGGGACCGCGTGTGAGGAGGGAGAGAGTTCTGTGCTGTACAGTAAGAGAATATAATCTTGTCTGAGGTCTTAACTGTGCCAACACCAGTGCCCAAACAGTGCCATAGTGCCCATCAGGGTCAGTGTCACAGTCCCCATCAGGTCAGTGTCACAGTGCCACAGTACCCATCAGGGTCAGTGCCCATCAGTGCCAGTCTTAAGTGCCATCAGTGCTACAGTGCCGCAGTATCACTAGAGCACATCTGTGTCTTCAGTGCACATCTGTGTCATCAGTGCCCATCTATGCGAGTCACTAGTACCCATCGGTGCCAGTCACCAGTGCCCATCTGTGTCATCAGTCAAAAGTGCCCATCTGTGTCATCAGTCAAAAGTGCACATCTGTGCCATCAGTCAAAAGTGCAAATCTGTGCCATCAGTCATCAGTGCACATCTGTGCCATCAGTCATAAGTGCCATCGGTGCTACAGTGCCACAGTGTCACTGTGCCATTAGTGCACATGTGTGCCATCAGTCACCTGTGTCATCAGTTATCTGTGCCCATCTGTGCTGCATCATCAGTACACATCTGTGACACCTCATCAGTGCACACCTGTGCCATCAGTCATAAGTGCACATCTGTGCCGCCTCATCAGTGCACATCTGTGCCATCAGTCAAAAGTGCACATCTGTTCTGCCCCATCAGTGCACATCTGTGCCATCAGTCAAAAGTGCACATCTGTTCTGCCCCATCAGTGCACATCTGTGCCATCAGTCAAAAGTGAACATCTGTGCCAACAGTCATCAGTGCACATCTGTGCCATCAGTGCTACAGTGCCACACTGTCATATCCAGAGGTTGTCTTTGGGAAATAGACGTATGAGTGCTGCCAGCATTGCTGCAGAGGTTGAAGGGCTGTGGGGGTCAGCCTGTCAGTGCTCAGACCATACGCCGCACACTGCATCAAATTGGTCTGCATGGCTGTCGTCTCAGGAGGAAGCCTCTTCTAAAGATGATGCACAAGAAAGCCCGCAAACAGTTTGCTGAAGACAAGCAGACTAAGGACATGGATTACTGGAACCATGTCCTGTGGTCTGATGAGACCAAGATAAACTTATTTGGTTCAGATGGTGGCAAGCGTGTGTGGCGGCAACCAGGTGAGGAGTAAAAAGACAAGTGTGTCCGCTTGCCTACACTCAAGCATGGTGGTGGGAGAGTCATGGTCTGGGGCTGCATGAGTGCTGCCAGCACTGGGGAGCTACAGTTTATTGAAGGAACCATGAATGCCAACATGTACTGTGACATACTGAAGCAGAGCATGATCCCCTCCCTTTGGAGACTGGGCCGCAGGGCAGTATTCCAACATGATAACGACCCCAAACACACCTCCAAGACAACCACTGCTTTGCTAAAGATGCTGAAAGTAAAGGTGATGGACTGGCCAAGCATGTCTCCAGACCTAAACCCTATTGAGCATCTGTTGGGCATCCTCAAAGGGAAGGTGAAGGAGCGCAAGGTCTCTAACATCCACCAGCTCCCTGATGTCGTCATGGAGGAGTAGAAGAGGACTCCAGTGGCAACCTGTGAAGCTCTGGTGAACTCCATGCCCAAGAGGGTTAAGGCAGTGCTGGAAAATAATGGTGGCCACTCAAAATATTGACACTTTGGGCCCAATTTGGACATTTTCCCTTGGGGGTGTACTCACTTTTGTTGCCAGCAGTTTAGACATTAATGGCTTTGTGTTGAGTTATTTTGAGGGGACAGTAAATTTACACTGTTATACAAGCTGTGCACTCACTACTTTACATTGTAGCAAAGTGTCATTTCTTCAGTGTTGTCACATGAAAAGGTATAATAAAATATTTACAAAAATGTGAGGGGTGTACTCACTTTTGTGAGATACTGTACAGTATATATATTTTAATGAAACTTTTTGTGCAGGACGTTCAAGCAGGGGTGGCCTGTCCACTAAGGGTGCACGGGCACCGCCCCCTCTAACCACAGCACTCCCTATATAAATAATGGATAGATTTATGCATAGCATGAATCTATCCACGGCCGCCGCGGCCACCCCCTATTCATGTGTCTGGCCCCTTTCAGGACCCCGGGTGGATGAATTACAGCAGCAGGGTGGTTGAAACACCTGATTAGAGCCATGGGCTTCAAAATAGGGTGGACTCGTTGCGCAGAGCACTGCGCTTGAAGCTCACCCAGGTGTGTTAGTGTTTTCTAACACTGAATTGCCTCTCCGCCAATCAGGAAGTGCGGGTCTGATACCCGTTTCCCGATTTCCTGAAAGGTCAGGCGACTCCTATTGGACGCCTAGGAGGAGGAGGAGGAGGAGGGGGAAGCCGCCATGATCCCCACCACAGGAGGAGGAAGAAAGCTGCCACTCACCGCTCCTAGATGGGGTAAGTGCGGGACTTTGATGTCCTGACTGTTCTCCTGGGGGGTTGCCGCCAGCCAACCAACGGGGGGGTGTGGGGTTTGTTTGCCGCCCCCCCAAAGAAAAAAACACCAGCCGCCACTGCGTTCAAGGATATGTAAACTCTCGCCTATGCAGTTTAAAACAGAAATGAAAGGTAAAACATTTGTGTATGGATATACAAGACATTGTAAATTCATTTGCCCCCCCACCCCCTCTTTTTATAAGAACATACCCTCTGTTCTGGGCTGCGGGAGGAGAAACAACAGCACACTTATCTTCCCAGTTAATGGCTGTGCAGGAAGGGGAGGGGGCGTCAGGACAAATCTGAGCATCGGAGGATAGCAGCACAGCTAGAACTGATCATGTTGTGCTCTCATGCCTGGTGTGGTCAGTTTTTAATAGAAAAGCATAGGGACTTGCAGGAACACCAGGGATTTCAAAAAGGAAATACAAATAGGGCAGGATACTCTTTCATACAAGTACACATTGCAGCAGGCACATATCAGGAATATGAAATGTTGGGTTTACATATTCTTTAATCTTTTAAATGAAAGTTCAGTTGATGAGGAAATTTCAGAAGAGTTACAATTTCTGTCAGGTCTTTTTTTTTTTATGCGAACCCTATGGAGCAGATTTCCTTTTCTTCCTGTGCTTGTGACACCAGGACAAGGAAAATGGGGAGTTGTTATCACAAGAACAGGACGGCAAGGATATCAATAACAATTCTGAAGTCCTAGCCCTTCTCCTACTCTACTGAACATCCTAAATTAACCTAATTGGCAGCGATAGGCCTAGCAGCGCAATAGCTATGTAGAACACAAAGGATTTACGGGAAGTCAGACTGTTTTATTGAAATGCCCTTTGCTGTTCCCTCCACCGTCTGAACAGAAAATGAAACTGTAGTAGTTCTGAAAAAAATAAAGTCTTTGGTTCCAAAAGGAAACATTGGTAAGATTTGCTCTGATGAAAGCGGTTATTCCCTGGAATATTCTAATCCTGGGCACAGAGAGGATAAGAACGTTAATGGAGTCACTGCCCTGGAAAGAGTATGGAGCAAATTAGTTGGCAAACGCCTCCTTCAGAATCAGCATCAAAATACTGGTTACAAATAGAGCAAAAGCGAAAAAAGTAATAAGAAAAATGTAAAAGATTGTAATGTTATGCTCAGCTTTAGACAGTTTCAGCCCAGTCAAGGGTGATGTCATTCAGCTTTGTCCTGGAAAATCTAAAGATCCCAAATCTCATGAGAAGGTTCTCCAGCACAGGAGCCTCAGCTTTGCCAGGATCCTATGAGCAGCAGTGTTAATTTTGTCGACTAAAACATTTTCATTGACTAAATTAATACTATTTTAGTCAACTAAAATATGACTAAAACTAAAAAAAAAATTAGATGACTAAAATACGACTAAAACTAAAATACCATTTTAGTCAAAAGACTAGACTAAAACTAAATTGAAATTTGACTTTAAAATTAACACTGGCCTGCACTGCATGTTCAAACCTTAAATACCATAAATAATAACATATTCGATTTTTTACTCCAGCAATATATAATGAGTTTGGAAATTGTAGAGAAATGCTCAACCACTTCCATAAAGGGCCTATTCTGGCACTCCTCTTCTACATGTAAAAATCATCATTTTTTTTCTAGAAAATTACTCAGAACCCCTTTATGTTTTTTTTAGCAGAGATTCTAGGGAATAAAATGGTGATCATTGCAACTTTTTACATCACACGGTATTTGTGCAGGAATTTTTCTAACTTTTTTTTTTGGAAAAAAACAGTTTAACCACTTCACCTCCGGAAGAATTTCCCACTTTAGGACCACAGCACTTTTTGCGATTCGGCACTGCGTCGCTTTAACTGACAATTGCGCAGTTGTGCGACGTTGTACCCAAACTAAATTTGTGTCCTTTTTTTCCCCACAAACAGAGCTTTCTTTTGGTGGTATTTGATCACCGCTGCGTCATTTCTGATCCCTGCTATAAACAAAAGAAGAGCGACCATTTTGCAAAAAAACCCAAATTTCATACTTTTTGCTAAAATTCAAATCCAAAAAAAAAATTTTTCTCACCGGTTTTGGCCGATTTATATTCTTCCCCATATTTGTGATAAAAAAATCGCAATCGGCGTTTATTGATTGGTTTGCGCAAAAGTGGCCACGTTTACGGATGATGAGAATTCATTTCTGGGGTTTTTATTTTTTTTTTATTTTTTACTAATAATGGCAGTGATCTGCGATTTTTAGCGGTACTGCGATATTGCGGCGGACATGTTGGAATTTTTGACACTTTTTTGGGAACAATGACATTTATTCAGCAATCAGAAATTTAAATGTCCACTGATTACTGTATAAATGTCATTGGCAGTGAAGGGGTTAACCTGGGGGGGAGAGCTAGGGTTTAACTGTGTTCCCTGGGTGTGTTCTTACTGTGGGGGGGGGTTGGGCTACCATGGGCATGGGAGATCTAACTGATCCTAGTGACAGGGATCAGTAGATCTCCCATGCCTGCACTGTCAGAATGGGGAACCGCCGTGTTTACATCGGCGGTTCCCCGTTCTTTGCCTGTGGCCGCTCATCGCGGCTCGCTGGCGGACATCGGGTCCACCCAAGCCGCGGGCACACTCCTCAGGAGTGCGGCGGGTGCGCGCGCGCCCCCTAGCGGCTGTTCGCAGATCGCCGCCTTTTTACGGCGATTTGCGCACAGCAACCCGACTGCCGCCGTGAAAACACGGCAGGCGGTCGGGAAGTGGTTAATGAATTAAAAAAAAAAACAGTAAAGTTAGCCCAATTTTTTGTATAATGTGAAAGGTGATGTTACACAGAGTAAATAGATACCCAACATGTCACGCTTTAAAATTGCGCACACATGTGGAATGGCGCCAAACTTTGGTATTTAAAAATCTCCATAGGCGACGGTTCAATTTTTTTTTACAGGTTATATGTTTAGCGTTACAGAGGAGGTCTTGGTCTAGAATTATTGCTCTCGCTCTAACACACACAGTGATACCTCAAATGTGGGGTTTGAATTCCATTTACATATGCGGGCGCAACTTACGTATGCGTTCGCTTCTGTGCGCGAGTACGCGGGGACAGGGGTACTTAAATTTTTTTTTTATTGTTTATTTTACCTTTTTTATTTTACACTGGCTCTTTAAAAAAAAGTTTTTTGATTTTTTTATCACTTTTATTCCTATTACAAGAAATGTAAACATCCCTTGTAATAGGAATAATACATGACAGGCAGGCCATCAGGGGGGTACAGCCCATACAAGTGTAAGGGGCTCGGGAATCCTGAGGGGCCCAGCGTCTCGGGCACCTCCCCCTACACTAGTCCCGACTCCCGTTGGTGCCCCTCACTGCGCTGGCTCCTTACCTACCTGCCAGTAGCATCGACAGGCACAGAAATGAGTGTCCCCCCCGAAACCCCCGTGGTTCAATCCACCTGCACTTCTCCTCCCCCTCCTTAGATTTCTGCTGAACCACTCTGTCTTCCTGGCTATCCCTAGGCTCAGTGTGCAGTAACCGGCGGCTCTGGAGGTGCGGCTGTCCTGGAAGAGGATCCCCGCACTGCTCCGTCCCCTCCAGCATGCCTGAACAGCATGACAGACATCCCTTCTCCCACCCATCTCTCCCTGCTCGTGTGCTGCTGCATCTGTGAAGGGGATGTGGGACGGGAAGATTAAGGAGCCGACAGCCACATTGAGAGAAGCTGCTGACTGACAGCCCCCGGGGACCATCCATGTGAGAGCACTGTGACCAGACCCTGCCCCCTCTTTCCCCCTGCCCCCCCTATCTCTCTCTGATCCCCTGTCACGATCAGGCAACAGCCTCGAAGACCAGTTGCTATAGCAGTTGCAGGACTACCACTGACCAGCATGAAAGATACACAGGTAGTCACCCTGGCAGATGACACAGGTTCACCTGAGGTGCGGAGTCTAAGTACTAACCAGTGTTCACCAGAGCTCCTGATGGTGGAGATGGATTTAGCTGTGTGTTAGTTCCAGGTCGCGGTCCTCAGGATCGCCCCACCAGGGTGTGAGCAAGCCGGGGTCCAATAGCGGATGAGCAGATAAGGATCAAACAGGAGCGTGGTCAGTAAACAAGCCAAAAGGTCGGTAACGAGTAGTTGCAGGTTGGTATCAGGCAGTAGAGTAGTCGAGGAACAAGCCAAGGGTCGATAACGAATGGTAGCAAAATACGGACAGTAGCAGGGAAGACAAGCGCAAAGCACTGGCTGAGAAAGCACAATAATCATAAAAGTGAAACAGTTATAAAAAAGATGTATGGGAAATCCACATATGTCCGTGCGTAGGAAGATCAGAAAGAATAATAGTGAGCCAGCCACCAGATTCCTCACAGCACCGCAGGTGATCCACTCCCTCTGAAATGCCCACTTACCGGACACACTCTTTAGAAAGAGCCCCTCTGCAGTAATGCTCTGCTAATAATCCACTGCTGCTCACACTTCCATACGCTCAGATTGCTCAAAGGATACCCAAAATCAGATAAAAGGATTCACATAGCGTAATTCCATAAAACCAAATTTATTCATTAAAACACGCCAAGTGAACACTTACAAACAATAGCATAAAAACTCGCTTTGAATAAATCACTCAGTACGTCACTGCTCCGACTCGGCACCTCGGACCACTCAGCCTCGTCCACCAGACTCTGTGTCCCTTTCGCCCGTCTGGAGCGCACACGTCAGTTCCGGATTGCCGTGGGGTCATGCCCTTATGATTCATGTACTTTTTTAACACGGCTGCATTCATTAAGGTTGTCTTAGTTTTAAGGTTACTGTGGCGCTGATTAGTGTGATCAAGAGAAAGCACAATAACCTGGCAAAGAGGAAGTGGAGAGACAAGGCTTATATAGGAAGTTCATGGGAGGAGCAAGGAGTTCAAGGTTCAACAACAATCAAGACATAAGGCAGGGTTGTCCGATGGATCAGGCAGAATATCCAACAGACCAGGGAGGGAGCTGTCTGGCATCCCAGATAGCTCAGTGAGAAGAATCAATAGCAGACACAGAAGAGGTTCCAGGTTCAATCCCGGGTCCTGACATCCCCCTCTCTTCTGCTGACACCCTCTATCTCTCTCTGCCACTGCTCTCCCTCTCTGCCCCATCTCTCTTGCGCTCTCACTCCACCTCCTGTCTCTCTGCCCTCTCTCCCCCATACCTTCTCTCTCCGCTCCCTGCTCTACCTTCTCTCTCTCTCTGCCCCATCTCTCCCTCTCTCTCCCGCTCTCTCTCCATCCCCTCTGTCTTTCTCTCCCTGCTCTCTCTCTCCCCCTCTCTCTCACGCTCTCTCTCTCCACCTCCTGTCTCTCTGCCGTCTCTCTCCCCCCTACCTTCTCTCATTCGCTGCCCTCTCTATGCCTTCTTCCTCCATTTAACACTGGCTGAGGTGCTTACAATGATCAGTTTCTTATTTATTCATAAAACACCTTTATCCCAAAAGCAAAAAAAAAAATTCTGTAATAAATTATAAAGTATGAGCTGGAGAATGGCTACAATTTGTGCTAGTACATCTAACACCCCAACCTCTCTGCCCCTCAAACTACTGTCCAAAGGTGTCTCTGTTGCTCCTTCATCCAGAGAGGGGGCACTCTAATGCAGGAGGTGTGTTACTGACCAGATCACCAGGGAAAACAGAAAACAAAAAGTCTAAAAAAAATAAAATGAATGCAGCCACCACATCAAGTATTGGTAAGTAGTAAATTGTATTCCTCTCCATTTACAGCAGATTCGGTGAGACAACCAGTGGATGGACCCTGGGGAATGTCGGTGGTCAGGCCCGGGGGGGGCAGTCCTAAAGCTATGTAAAGGGCCCCAAAATTTCTGATGGCTGCCCGGGTTACAGGTAATCTTTATGAAGACATGTGGGGTCTATAAGACCCCACATCTCCCCTCTAGGCTGGAAAGACTGAGATAAAACAAAAAAATGAACGATCCCGGCCTTTCCAGCCGTGTCCAGGGCTTTGTTTACTAAGGCCAGCCCGGACGTGACGTCATAACGTCGCGCCTGGGCCTCCGAGGATCATAGAGATAACTGGGGACCATCTGATCATCGGTCCTCACTCTGATCAACTTCCGGCGGTGACTGAATCATTTTCCGGGTCGCCAATTGTACGGGCAAGCCCGGAGAAGCACTGGAAGAACGATCAAGTGGCTGAATTTTCGCTATAATTGTTCTCACTGTGCATAGAATCTCCGGCCGGAAAAAATATATTTCCTGACACAAGCACGACAGCATATACGTATGGGCTGGCTCCGCCCCCACGCCCAGTTCCAGGATCCGGTTACACTATAAAGTCAAACACCTCCCACCAGGCCTCAATATAAAAAAGGCCGGCCTCTAAGATACGTGTCACTCTTGTTAATATCGCTTTTAAGTCGGTGAACTAGCAAGAAGGTCACGAAGAGGCCCGAACGGGCATGTTAACCGCTGGGCCTTTTACTAAGTCAGTGGCGGCCTTCAACTAGTCTCACTCCTGGCTACTAGTCTACCAGGGGTCAATAGAGATACTAGGAGCCTCCGGGTCCGCGCTGCAATACTGCAGTGCAGGCCCGACCGGAATCATTTGTTTCGGGACCTGTGCCGACCTTTCCGGCCCTAGCAAGTAAAAAAACAAAATAGAGTCAGAAAGGTCGGATCTCCCCTCTACAC
>BLSH010121161.1:482853-493133 GCA_018402905.1 Glandirana rugosa | reverse complement strand
GACCATTTTAAGGTGGTCCCAACAGCTTTATCTACAAGTCACATCAGGCATTCAGTGGGATGAAGATAATCCTCAATTTAAACACTTCAGCATTTCCCACCCTTGTCTTTTTGGTGATTGCTAAGTCCCATACGTATATGCTGTCGTGCTTGTGTCAGGAAAACGGAAAATTGTATACTTACCTGACGGTAATTTTCCTTTCCTGATGCAAAGCACGACAGCATATAGGTCCCTCCCTAAAGGCTTCGCAGTGATAATAAGTAACGAGAATGAGGCCTGGTGGGAGGTGTTTGACTTTATAGTGTAACCGGATCCTGGAACTGGGCGTGGGGGCGGAGCCAGCCCATACGTATATGCTGTCGTGCTTTGCATCAGGAAAGGAAAATTACCGTCAGGTAAGTATACAATTTTCCGTTATCTGAATGACGCCTGTAGCTGCAGGCATTATTCAGATATCACCACTCAAAGTCAGTGATGTATAATGATATGGCGTCCTTGGGCTGGCAGTGGTTAAATAATGCATTACAATTTAAAACTACACCCATTAGATTTTAGTCGACTAAAATGTACCGGAGATTTAGTCGAGTAAATACGACTAAAACTAAAACAATTGCAGAAAACGAAAATGGGACTAAAAGTAAAATGTAATTTTAGTCCTAAAGACTCAGACTAAAACTAAATCGAAATTTGCTGTCAAAATTAGCAGATGAGCAGGTTGTGTAAAGTCAGAGCTGACTGGAAGCTTGAAGTTAAAGTGATAAGCAACTTTTTTTATTTTTAAAAATAACAAACATGTTATACCTGCCTGCTCTATGCAATTGGATTTGCACTGAGCAGCCCAGATCCTCCTCTTCTCAGGTTCCCTGCCTGCGCTCCCGGAACCTCCCTCCTGCCTAGGGCACCCAAGCAGGCTCATTCCTGAGCCGCTGCTCTGCGTGCCCAGTCAGACATCAGCCGCGACTCGCCCCCTCTCTCCTCATTGGCTTAGTGGCTGTGATTAACAGCAGTGGGAATCAATGGCTCCCGCTGCTGCCTCAGCCAATGGGAACCAATGGCTCCTGCTGCTGCCTCCGCCAATGAGGAGGGAGAGTCCTCAGAGAGCACATCGCTGGATTATGATGGGGCTCAGGTAAGTATAAGGGGGGCTGAGGGTGGAGCTGCACACAGAAGGTATTTACCTTAACGCATAGAATACATGAAGGTAAAACACTTTGAGCCTTTACAACTACTTCAAAACTGGAAGTTTTACTCATTTTTTTTTTCTGTATGATATCAGATTAGTGTTTTTCCATTTGATGATGAATAGTGGAACCTTGTTTTTTTCATATAAGATCCGCTTTAACATCACCGTCTGCTGTGTGTGCTTAACCGCTTCCGGACTGCCCAACGCACATATACTGCGGCAGGGCGGCTCTTGACTGCGAAATTAAGAACCTGTACGTCTTTTCTTTTTTTCACGTCTGGAGTGCGAATGTGCGCTACCGGCGACCCACTCCCGCTGTGATTAGACACAGTGGGAGCCAATCGGCGGGTAAGGCGGACCCAATGTCCGTCAGGACCCGCAGATCATTCCCGAGGCAGAAAGAATGGCGGTCTGCCTATGTAAACAAGGCAGATCACCATTCTATCAGAGGGGAAGATGGAGATCTTCTGTTTCTGCTAAGCAAGAACACGGATCTATGCCTTCTCACAGTACAAGCATCTCCCCCACAGTTAGCAAGCACTCCCTGAGGACACATTTAACCCTTTGATTGCCCCTGATGTTAACCCCTTCCCTGCCAGTGTCATTAGTACAATGTCAGTGCACATTTTTAGCACTGATCACTGTATTGGTGTCACTGGTCCCCAAAGAGTGTCACGATTTGACCGCCGCAATGTCGCAGCCCCACTAAAAATCGCTAATCGCTGCCATTACTAGTAAAACAACTAAAATTCCATAAATCTATACAATAGTCTGCAGATGCTGTAACTTTAGCTTAAACCAATCAACATACGCCTATTGGGATTTTTTTTTTACCAAAAATATGTAGTAGAATACATATTGGCCTAAATTCATGAAGAAATTTGATTTTTTTTTTTTACATTTTTTTTCTTATTGCATGTGTTTTATAGCAGCAAGTAAAAAAAATACATTTTGAAAAAACTTGGGAAAAATGGTTGGCAACATCAGAGACAACTTTATGAAAAACAGAACATAACATTCTATATCGGATTGAGGTGTTAATAGTCATTGTTTTACCACTCATTTGACGGCGGCAGTCTGGCATGATAACACAAATCGCCGTCACCTGAGGGCGGCTGCGGGATTGAGGATCATGGGCACGCGCGCTCGTTGTGTAGCGGGGCGGAGCCAGGGAGCAGGTAGGGCCTACTCGATGTCTGCCAGCTACCCGTGATCGCTCCCCCGTAGTGACAGAACGGGGACCACTAATGTAAACAAGCGGATCTCTGTTCTTTCAGAGGGGCAGGAGTGTGATCATAAGCTCCCTGTGTATGGGAGCTGCGATCACTCCCCCCCCCCACTCTGCCCAACCCCCATACAGTTAGAAACACTATCCAGGGAACACAGTTGACCCCTAGAGCGCCCCCTAGTGTTAACCCTTTTCCTTGCCAGTGACATTTACACAGTAATCAATGCATTTTCATAGCACTGATTGCTGTATCGATGTCAATGATCCCAAAAAAGTGTCAAAAATGTCTGACATGTGCACCGCAATGTTGCAGTCCCTCAAAAAATAGATTGCCGCCATTATTAAAAAAAAAAAAAAAAAAAACCCCATAAATGAATTCTAACCGTTCGTAAACGCTGCAACTTTTGCGCAAACCAATTAATATGCACCAAAAATATAAGGAAGAATATATATCGGGCAAAACTGATCAATAAATTTGTTTTTTTATATATTTTTTTTGGATATGTATTTTAGCAAAAAGTAAGAAATATTGGATTTTTTTCAAAATTGTTGCTCTGTTTGTTTATAGCGGTGATCAGAAATGACGCAGAGGTGATCAAATACCACCAAAAGAAAGCTATATTGGTGGGAAAAAAAGGACGACAATTTTGTTTGGGTACAACGTCGCACGACTGCGCAATTGTCAGTTGAAACGGAGCAGTGCCGAATCGCAAAAAGTTCTCTGGTCCTAAAGTGGGAAATCCTTCCGGGGCTGAAGTGGTAAAGGTGGAGGAGAGGAAGGGAGAGGGATAATATTTTTTATTTTTTCTTCTACTTTGTTTTGTTGGGGGGGGGGGGGGAGATGCAGGGTATTCATATGTAAGTAGGTATGTTGTATGTTGTTTATGTAAACTGCATTAATGATAATAAAAAAGTATAAGATTAAAAAAAAAACGCAGTGCCGTATTGCATAAAGTGGTCTGGTCATTAAGGGGGTTAATCCCCTAAAGAGGTTAATTATAAGGAAACATTATACTCTACTGTCTACAGGTGGCGCTCTGGAGTTGGATGCTCCTCCATCTTGTCAAGCTGCGGTGGGGGAAGATGTGAACATTCCCTGCTCATTCTCAATCAATGACTCTGCAATTAATTATGTATTTCTTGAAATTTCCTGGTATTTTCAAGGAGAAAAAATATTAAGTGTTCAAAATGCAACAGTGAGACAGAAAGATCCTCGTGTGTTCTTTACAGGCTGGGTGGAAAATGGAATCGCTAATTTATCTATATCAAATATAACTATGGCAGATGGGGGGTTATACAAGTGTTCCATACTGTACAAGTCAGAGAAAAAGGAGAAGGAGATCCGACTGGATGTACAAGGTACGCAGTTCAAAATGTTTAACAATCACTATGTACATGTACAATGCCATGCAATTTGGTTGCAATGTGTTTTTTTTAAATGTTCATAAACCCTTCCATATCCCCAGTGAAGTGACTGGCCTCAGGTGAAACACAGAAATGGAACTCCTACATTAACTGGACCTGTTTATCTGCAGTCTTCTCTTCTCTACATCCTTTCAAAGTGCCGAATTTATAAAGCTTGTCTGAGAAATTAGAAAAAAGGGGGCGGAGAGCTGAAGTTACACTCTGCAGCACTCAGTGAGGAGAGCTCTGAGAGCTGATTGGAGGGAAGAGACGTGCCTCCCTTCATACAGCACAGAGAAACAGAGCTAGGCTGTCAATCTGCAGGAGGTCCGTCCCCTGTCACCATTTTTATCTTGGTGGCAGGAAAACTTGTCAGATGTGATTCATGCTGATAGAGGAATAAAGCAGCAGACAGAAATGAGACTTAGTGCTCTTAATTGAGACAAGTACACACTATAGAGTGGAGGTCAGCAACCTGTAGATCACGGACAGGTGACTGGTAGATCTCAGTCTGGGTTTGCTGATCCGCCATTCCAAAGTATCAGATTGCAATGCAGAGGGACTACTTGTAAAGTTGGAGGTGTAGTAGGGAGCAAAAGCCGCAGAAGCCGATGCCTCCTCTGTAATGCCATCTCCTGTCCCATGTGGAGTGATACCAACTGCACTCCACCTCGTATCCCGGCTAGAGGTCTGAGGAGTGGTGCCACCAGCAGGAAAGAAGAGCTCTTGAGGTCAGTGTGAAGCAATACACTGGGCATAATAGTATAGGGCTGCTTTCACACTGATGTGCTGTGGTTTATACACACCAGAGGTGCAGTGCAGTGTACTTTTCCTGTGGGTTTGCTGCGCTCAGCCATAGACTTCTATTACATCCTGCTGTTTTACCACCCCCAACTTTACGTGTGAATGAGCCCTAAGGTGCAGCTGCTGAACGCATCCAAGGGCTCATTCAAGTGCTGCTCCTCTGAAAAGTGATTTGAGTGTGTTGATGGGTGGTGAGGAGGCCATATGTTGCCTTCTCACCACCTGATTTAAAACCATGATTGCCGTGCAATGCACGCATTTGCAACATGGTAGTCCTGCAATTAGAGGTTTAAATCAGGTGTGAGGAGGCGACACTGACAGGCGATCTTTGACTTCTCCTGTGTTGTTCAGGTAGATATCCACCTCTATAAGGTTGCCTACCCCTGCTATAGAGGGATAATTTTTGTTCCTATTTCATGTCTGAGGTTTACAACCACTTGAAAGTAGTGCATACACTACTTTTGGTGCAGTCCAGTCTGATTCAGCCCATCCAACAAGAATGGGCATAAATCAAACCCACTTTGCACCACGTGTGAATTGCACAGGAAAGTGGAGTGCATTCCTGCACAATTCCTGGCATGAACTGGCCCTAAAAGTTACTCGTTGGTTTTGTACATACAGCCAGTCAGCTTCAATTTGCTAGTTAAAAACATTTATATTTTACAATCTGGTTTTGAAGCAACTGATTTTAATCTTTACATTAATTTTCTTTTCCTTAAGGTTCTCCAATACCCCAAGTTATTATTATTATTCAGGATTTATATAGCGCAAACAGTTTGCGCAGCCCTTTACAACATGAGGGCAGACAGTATAGTTACAATACAATTCAATACAGGAGGAATCAGAGAGCCCTGCTCGTTAGAGCTTACAAGCTAGGGGGGAGGGTCAAGAGATACAAACAGTAATAACTGTGAGGGATGATCTGATCGAAAAAATAAAAACACAGTTCTTAGGTGTGGGCAGGATAGGCTTCCTTGAAGAGAAGTGTTTTCAGAGATTGTCTAAAGGTGGGTAGAGTAGGAGATAGTTAGACAGATTGGGGTAGCGAGTTACATAGAATGGGAAAGGCTTGGGAGAAGTCCTGGGGGCGAGAAAGGGAGGAGGAGACAAGGGAGCTTGAGAGCAGGAGGACTCAGGAGGAACTAAGAGAATGATGTGGTTGGTATTTGAGACTAAGTTAGTTGTGGATGGCTTGGTAAGTTGTTTAGTAGTTCAAGCAGAACTAAAGGAAACATTACAAGAGGCTATAAACCTACCCGCCTGCTCGCAGTCTTCTTTGGCATATACACACATCGTCAGCACAGTCCCTGTTAGCAGGGATGATTGACTCCTGCACATGTGCAGGAGTTACGTCATCCCTTGTCAGTTAATTAAGATGGCCGAAGACTGGCACCCAGAAGAAGCTGGGGACAAGATGCCAGCACTGGTGAGAAAAGTCAAGGACAAGGGACCATTGGAGAGGAGGTAAATACTATGACTTCAATAGACATGTGCACTGCGGAAAAATTTGTTCGTTTTAGTTCTATCGTTTTGTTTTTTTCCATTTTTCGGGTCATTCGTTATGATCAAAATTTGTAAATTTGATAATTCGTAAATTCAAAATAATAACTATCTATTAAATTATAGGTATTGGAATTTCCTTTCAAATTTTGCTGTTAGTCAACGTAACGAATATGAATTTATCCAAAGTTACGAATTATCAGAAATCACGAGTTTCTCTACAGAAGTTAGGCCATACAGCCTGGTCTCTTCCCAATGTAATGTTCTCTTCAGGTTGAAATGACAGAGAAGGTGGCTTGTAAAACCTGCAGTAAAGATGAAACTAAAATGCACTAATTGCAATTGTATCAGCAATCAGCAAAACAGATTTTATGTTATACTTTTTTGTTTTCTATTTTCAGATCGGAAGGCCGTCTATAAAACCTACATTTTTATTGCTGCTCTACTGCTGATCCTAATATTTGGCACAATAATAATTTTAATACTCATTAAACAGAGAAAAAAATGTAAGTGCTTGAAAACTTTACACAACAAAACTGGGGGGGGGATTTACATTCTCTCTATACTATAAAGTTTTCCATTACACTTAAGAGTGTTCGCTATATAAAAATGTCACTCTATACTTCATCAGAAAATCTGCATTTCCTGTGCAATAGGATTTCTTATCATTTGTAAGTTATTATAGATACCTATAATAATACCCCCCCCCCCCTTTACTAATATTTAGGTGACATGTACTACTATTGTCCTTGTTGTTCAGTTGTTTAATCCTGTCCGATTCTTCGTGAACTCATGGACCATACCACACCAGGCTTTTCTGTCCTCCACTGCCTCCTGGACCTTGCCTAACCTCATGTTCATTGGTTCGATGATGCTATCTATCCATCTTGTTTTCTCTCTTGTTTTCTTCTCCTTTTTCCTTCCACGTTTCCCAGCATCAGGGTCTTTTGCTCTCTTTGCATTAGGTGGCCAAAGTATTTGAGTTTCAGCTTCAGGATCTGTCCTTCCAGTGAATATTCAGGGTTGATTTCCTTCAGGATTGACTGGTTTGATCTTCTTGCCATCCAAGGGACTTTCAAGAATCTTCTCCAACACCATAGTTCAAAAGCATCAATTCTTCAGCATTCAGCTTTCCTCATGGCCCAACTTTCATAGCCATAGGTTGCTACTGGAAATACCATACCTTTGACTATATGGCACTTTGACGGTTGGGTGATGTCTCTGCTTTTTATAATGTTTCTAGACTTGCTATTGCTTTCCTCCAAGCATCTCTTAATTTCATGGCTACAGTACTACTGTATACTGTACATATTAATGTAGTGGTTGGCACAGAGTAAACTGACTGAGATTGTCATATGTTAGTGAACTCAAATCCGTTTAAGATTATCATCTTTTAGGCTGAATGCACAGGGGTTGGACAAAATTATGGAAAAAAGTATGGTAAAAAATACAAAATCATTACCTAATATGGACTTGGACCACATTTGGAATCCAAGACAATCTGAAGTATCCTGGGATTTAACAAATATAACTCTTGAATGGTGGATAATGCAACCTGATGCCACATTTCATGCAAAAATCTTGGTCACAATCCTGTGCAATGTCCTTGGTCAGTTGACCATGTTGGTTACACTTATGCTTATCAGATGACATTTTCCCAGAAACTGTATATGTCGTCATAACCTTTGATACTGTGTCTTGCAACATCGCAAATAAATTGGCAACTTCAGTAACAGAGGCCCCAGCTAAGCGGGCACCAAAAATTTGCCCTCTTTGAAGCTCAGTATGCTCTGACATGACCCATATCACCAGCAGCACACGCGGTGAATGACAAAAGTGAGGCTCCCCACCTGTTAGCTAGGTGTCCCATCACACAGCGGAAGCAAAAGAATGTTACATCACTTCCACTTTCAACGCCAAACATGTCATCACTTTCACACCTGCAAATCATGTTGTGTTTCCATATTTTTGTCCTCCTGCTGTATGTTTCTGGTATATTGTGAGAGTATTTTATCAGTGCCTTGTCACACTACAGGCAGGTGAGCTTCTGGCTGCATCAGAATGGATAAAAGGGGTACCAGTACCAGAACAGCCACTTCTCTTAATCTTTACAGTTGTGTAAGTCCCACTGGGGCCTAGGGGTCTATTTATACGTGATGTGGGCCAAGCAGGTGATGGAACCCCTTTGACGATATTACACTCTCAACTTCACCCTGTGCAGAGATTTTCTAGTGTGTAGGATAGCAATCTAAATGCCAGCAAACTGAGGGAGGAAGTCACTGGGGCAGGTAGGTTTGCAGTTAACCTTCACACACACACGACAGCCATTGCCAAGTATTTTAATGTAAACACGCACCAATCAAAGCATCTGTTGTTGCAATTTTAACCTTTTAAATGAAATGTCTGCTTCACTTGTGGCCCCGTCCAGACGTAGCAGAGTTTACAGTAAGGTAGAATTCTGCAAGAGGGGCATTCAATTCTTTAACTAGTTCCCGACCGCATGCCGTATTTTCACGGCGGCAGTCGGGATGCTGAGCGCGAATCGCCGTAAAAACATGGCGAACTGCGAACAGCCGCTAGGGGGCGCACGCGCACAGCACTCCTGAGGAGTGTGCCCGCGGCTCGGGCGGACCCGATGTTGGCCGGCGAGCCGCCGATGTAAACCCGGCGGTTCCCCATTCTGACAGTGAAGGCATGAGTGATCCATGAGTGAACCACTTCAGTCCCGGAAGGATTTCCAGCTTTAGGACCGGAGCCATTTTTGCGATTCGGCGCTGCGTCACTTTAACTGAAAATTGCGACATCGTGCGACGTTGTACCCAAACAAAATTTGCGTCCTTTTTTTCCCGCAAACAGAGCTTTCTTTTGGTGGTATTTGATCACCTCTGTGTCATTTCTGATCGCCGCTATAAACAAAAGAAGAGCGACAATTTTGCAAAAAAACCCAAATTTCTTACTTTTTGCTAAAATACAAATAAAAAAAAAAATATAAAAAAACATTTTTTTTCACCGTTTTTGGCCGATTTATATTCTTCCTCATATTTGAGATAAAAAAAATCGCAATCGCCGTTTATTGATTGGTTTGCGCAAAAGTGGTCGCGTTTACGGATGATGAGAATTCATTTTTGGGGTTTTTATTTATTTATTGTTTTTTTACTAGTAATGGCGGCAATCTGCGATTTTTAGCGGTACTGCGATATTTCAGCGGACATGTCGGAACATTTTGACACTTTTTTGGGACCATTGGCATTTGTACAGCGATCAGTGCTATAAAAATGCACTGATTACTGTGTAAATGCCATTGGCAGTGAAGGGGATAACCTGCAGGGGGCGCTCTAAGGGTTAACAGTGTTCCCAGGGCGTGTTCTAACTGTGGGGGGACTGCTCTAGCTGGGGAAGGGAAGTGGTCACAGCCTTCGTATACAGGAAGGCTGTGATCACAGCCCTTCCCCCTTCACAGAACGGAGGTCCGTGTTTACATACACGGACCTCCGTTCCTTCACTCGGGGGGGCCATCGCGGGTAGCTGGCGGCAATCTAAGCCGCCGCACCCGCTCCCTGGCCCTCCCCGAACACAGTGAGCCTCCGGCGGCGCGCGCGCGCTCACAGTGCGCGTTATCGCAGCCGCCGTTGTATGACGGCGATTTGCGATAACGAACCACCTTGTCGCCGTCAACCTGCGGTTGGCGGTCGGCAAGTGGTTAAGGAACTTCATTCTGTGTATTTTCGGGTAAACGTATCAGAGTTTACTACCGCTTTAATTTCTGGTTAGAGCATTTAGAGATTTAACTTAACATATTTAAAATATCTTTTTAATGAAAAGAAAAATAGCACAGTAATAAGTACTATTTATAATACTGTTCTACAACCCCCTGCCTGGCATCCACCTTTATCTGCTTCTCATCTACCTTTGGTCTGGTTTATGTCAATCGTGCTGCAAAATGGAATGTTTTTTTCCAAGGGGTTGTCACTAGTGTTGAGCGAACCCGGACTGTAACGTTCGGGTCCGTACCGAACTTTCGGGTGTCCGTGGCATGGACCCGGACCCGGACATTTCAAAAATCGTTCGGGTTCGGTCAATGTCAGGCCCAAGCGAGTTGTGATCACTGTTGGGGAACCTTTTTTTGTAAGGTAAAACGTCGTGCTAACTGTATTTGGTCTG
>BLSH010121161.1:444080-464112 GCA_018402905.1 Glandirana rugosa | reverse complement strand
GGGGGGTCCTGATGCTTAGTGAGGAAAGATGGGGAGGTCCTGATGCTTAGTGAGGAGAGATGGGGGGGGGGTCCTGATGCTTAGTGAGGAGAGATGGGAGGTCCTGATGCTTAGTAAGGGGAAATGGGGGTCCTGGTGCTTGGTGAGGGGGGTCCTGATGCCCAGTGAGGAGAGATGGGGGGTCCTGATGCTTAGTGGGGGAGATGGGGAGCCCTGAGGGCAGTTTGGGGCCACTGCCAGTCAGTGGAGGAGGGGGCATTGGTGCTCCTTACCTGGCTGCCTGGTCCATATGGAATCCTGCAGAAGAATCATCCCCCCCTCCCTCACTTTTCTTGTCAGCTTTTTTTTTTCTCATGTGAAGGGATGCCGGGTATGCCAGTGCAGCTCAGATATCAAACAAATGAAAACTTCCTCTTCTGACTCCCCTGCCAGGCTCTGACTGATGACACCATCTATTGCAGAGCCCAGCAGAGGAAGCCCATGGTAGAAGTCTTCCTTTGCTGCCAGTTTTTGTTTATTGGGCTGAGCTGTCACTGCACGGGCATCCCCAGCATCCCTCCAGGCGTGCAGGCACTTCTAGCAGCTCCCCAGTTTGCCTTTATTACTACCTGGACAACTCTCTTCCTCACCTCAATCATTGCAGCTTGCTCAGGAGCTCCATTGAAAGCCTCGCCATCCAGTGCCTGCACAAGTCATTAAGACCACAGGCGAAGTTTTAATGAATGTGATGGATAGGCCTCTCTGTGCACCCATTGGCTGTATAGGTGGCACCGCCTCCTGCTGCCTCCTCAGCCAATTCGTATCTCCAATTCCCTCATTAGTCCCTCCCTCCTGAGTCCTGACATCACTCAGAAGTCTTGGCATGTACTATGTGTGTGGGCTAGCCTAGGAGGATGGGACGATTCGCTATTAAAGGGGATTATCAGCATTCCTTAAGTACAGTCTCACTGCTGGGCCCCTCTACTGCGTGGGCCCAGTACGGGAGGGCCGCCTGTACCCCCTTATCAGCGGCCCTGCTCCCACACAAGCGCACGGGAGACTTCTATCGCAGCATGATGCACGATGACATTGGCACATGGAAGTACACTGCATATCTCCTAAACCGTGCAGGTTTAGGAGATATTCAGGCAACCTACAGGTAAGCCTTATTATAGGCTTACCTGTAGGTTAAAATGGTTGTCATGAGGGGACAACCACTTTAAGAGAGGGATGGACTCCAGAGAGAGACATATTTTACTTCTCTCCAAATCATTAGTAAGACCTCATCTGGAATATGCAGTTCAGTTTTGGGCACCAGTTCACAATAAGGATATCAGGAAGCTGGAGAAAGTGCAGAGAAGGGCAACCAAACTAATAAGAGGCATGGAGGAGCTCAGCTATGAGGAAAGATTAGAGGAACTGAATTTATTCTCTCTTGAGAAGAGGAGATTTAAGGGGATATGATCAACATGTACAAATATATAAGTGATTCATATAGTGATCTTGGTGTTGAGTTGCTCACTTTAAGGTCATCACAAAGGACAACGGGGCACTCTTTACATCTGCAGGAAAAAAGATTTCACCTCCAAATATGGAGAAGTTTCTTCACACTTAGAGCTGTGAAAATATGGAATAGACTCCCTCCAGAGGTAGTTTTGGCCAGCTCAGTAGATTACTTTGAAAATGGCCTGGATTCTTTCCTTAATGTACATAATATAACTGGGTACTAACGTTTTTAGGTAAAGTTGATCCAGGGAAAATCCGATTGCCTCTCAGTGTATCAGGAAGGAATATTTCCCCCGTTATAGCAAATTGGATCACAGCTTTGCTGGGGTTTTTCGCCTTCCCCTGGATCAACTGTGGGTATAGAATTGTGTATATCTGATTGTATGGTTATATATATATTTTTTTTTTGGTTGAACTGGATGGACTTGTGTCTTTTTTCAACTTGATTAACTATGTAAGTTTGTGTTCAGCCGAAACCTTTTTTTTATTTTTTTATGCTTTAGATGGAAGAGAGAGATTAAAACCCCATCTGATTTTTACTGCTATCGATGGCTTTGTTAGATAGATTTCTGTTCCCTTACCATCACCGTGACAAGGGTTTCAGCAGACAGGAAGTGACAAGAAAATATGCAACAGGGATACAGACAGAAATAAAAATCTATTAAGGGATCTAGCCTACTTTACTTAAAAAGCATTTTTATTATTGCTTTTGATGCTCATGCAGATTTTGCCTGTTATAACCGCTGTCAGCAGGACATCACAAATGGGGAATTCAGCCTAATGAGCGAATAAATGTTTATTTGTTTTTTTGGATTCCAGGGAGATGGCCACTTATCCATGGGAAAGGCAGAGGAAATGACCTTGAATATTTTCAGTTCACAGTCTACTCCCTAGAGAGGGGAATTCAGAGACAAAGTCACGAGCCAAGAGAAAATTTCTTTTACTTTCAAATTCTTGTCTCTGTGTTTTTCCTTAATAAATGCCCTTTTTAGAAACCTACACTGTCACCCTTGCCTGTCCTCATTTAATAGCATATACAGTACATTCACACTGGATTACTGCACAGATCTGGAAAAAATACACAAAGCACACCAAGATTCAAGAAAGACACATACGGGCCTTGTATTTAACCCCTTCCTTACCGGGCACTTAAACCCCCCTCCTGCCCAGACCAATTTTTGGCTTTCAGCGCTGTCGCATTTTGAATGACAATTGCGCGGTCGTGCGACGTTGTACCCAAATAAAATTTGCGTCCTTTTTTTCCCACAAATAGAGCTTTCTTTTGGTGGTATTTGATCACCTCTGTGTCATTTCTGATCGCCGCTATAAACAAAAAATGAGCGACAATTTTGCAAAAAAGAACAATATTTTTTACTTTTTGCTAAAGTACAAATCCATTAAAAAAAATATTCATCAGTTTTGGCCGATATATATTCTTCTACATATTTTTGGTAAAAACAAAAAATCACAATCGGTGTATATTGATTGGTTTGCGCAAAAGTCATCGCGTCTACAAACTGGGAATTGATTTATGGCGTTTTTATTATTTTTTTTTTACTAGTAATGGCAGCGCTCTGCGATTTTTATCGGGACTGTGATATTGCTGCAGAAATGTCGGACATTTTTTACACATTTTTGGGACCAATGACATTTATACAGCGATCAGAAATTTAAATATCCACTGATTACTGTATAAATGTCATTGGCAGTGAAGGGGTTAACCTGCAGGGGGCAGTGTAGGGGTTAAATATGTTCCCTGGGTGTGTTCTAACTGTGGGGGGGCAGGGCTGGCCGGGACATAACAGATCTAACTGATTCCAGTGACAGGGATCAGTAGATCTGTCATGTCCCCTGTCACAGAACAGGGAACCGGCGTGTTTACAACGGTGGTTCCCTGTTCTGAGGCTCCTAAAAGAGATCGGCGGGTCTCGGGCGACATCGAGTCCGCCCAACCCACAGGCACGCTCGCGCAGCGTGCGGCGCGCACGCGCCGCCGCTGCCGCCAGGGGGCATGCCAGGAGCGTGCACAGTGGACGACGTCCATGGACATCGTCCAGGCATTTCAGATCCGCGCTGGAGCCGTACTTCGGCAATAGCGCGGATCTGAAGTGGTTAAACAATATTTCCTTATCCTGGAGATCAACTTTAACATATACAATGTTTTATTGTGAGGATTCAGCAGTAACTTTGAGTAGTGAAAAATGAATATCTAAAATATATCTTCAAGTTTATGTTCAGCCGAAACTTTTTTTTTTTTTTTTTACGCTTTGGATGGAAGAGAGAGAGAAGAGATTAAAACCCCATCCAATTTTTACTGCTATCCAGGGCTTTGCTAGATAGATTTCTGTTCCCTTACCATCATCACTGTGAGAAAGGTTTCAGCAGACAGGAAGTGGCGAAAAAATCTGCAGCAGGAATGCAGACAGAAATAAAAATCTGATAGGGGATCTAGCCTACTTTACTTAAAAAGCATTTTTATTATTGCTTATGGTGCTGGTGCAGATTTTGCCTGGTATAACTGCTGTCAGCAGGACAGCAAAAATGGGAAATTCTTTATAAAGGAGCTCCTGACACCAGTAAAACCCCAACAGTGGTTCTACTCCTTCCTCACTTTGGCCAGACTAAAACAAAGTTCATATACAATTCCCTCTGATATTTGGGTTAATACTGTCTCTAAGTTTGTATTTATTAATTTTTTTACAGATTATCCTTGGAGTCCCGAAGTTACGGAACTCTCCAATCCAGCTCTGTTATTAGACCAGTTGGTGACGGTGCAGTGTGATGTCTCTAACTATTTCCCCAATAACCTGACTGTGACGTGGTTTGTGAAGGAGAGAGGAAGTCAGGAATATGTCCTGCTGGATCTGAAGAAAGCCTACAAGATAATGAACTCCCAGCCACAATACTCTGATTCTGGATACTCCTGTACCACCTCTGTACAGTTCATCCCATCTCTCTCCTCTCACCATGGGGTGATGTTCATGTGTAAAGTGAACCACCCCAGCCTGGACCATCCTATAGAGAAAGTCACGGGACCAATGTTCATATCATGTGAGTCTTAAATTCCACCAAAAGTTATAAAGGTAATTACATTGCTGGTATGGATTCTGTACCATGGAAACATTGGACGGAATAGAGATAAAGCATTAAAATTCCATGCAGATGGCACTTGCTGATGACCCAAATTGCCTAGATGCTAAAATAAAATAAAAAAGATAAAATTTACCCTCCAGAAGTATATAATTATGATATCAAGCACTAAAGATTTCATCCAACCTCACAGTCACACACCTAGCTGATGGTGTATTACAGTCCATGTAAAGAATGTGATCTGAGTCATGATACCGACTGGCTAATGGCCATGTCCATTTAAAGCTATAGTAAAGTCAGAAGGTTTTTTTTATCTTAATGCATTCTATGCATTAAGATAAAAAAAAACCTTCTGTGTGCAGCTCCCCCCTCAGCCCCCCATCCCCCTTATACTTACCTTAGGTCCCTCTCTATCCAGGGATGCTGCAGGAAAGACTGGGCTGCCTGAGACTCTCCTCCACATTGGCTGAGTGCCATTGGCTCCCGCTGTTGTCAATCAAAGTCAGTGAGCCAATGAGGAGAGAGAGGGGGCGGCGCCTTGCCAGGGCTATGTGTCAGAATGGACACTCGGAGCTGTGGCTTGGCTTGGGTGCCCCCATAGCTATCTGCTTGCTGTGGGGGCACTTGTCAGTGGGGGGGGGGGCCAGGAGAGATGAAGAGGGACCCAAGAGCATGAGGATCGGGGCTGCTCTATAGAAAAAACCACTGCACAGAGCAGGTAAGTATAACATGTTTGTTATTTTTAGACAAAAAAAAGACTTTAGTATCACTTTAAGGTCCCTTTCACACTTGTGCGACTTGTCCTGCAACTTGGGACTGCAAAGTCGCATGACAAGTCGTACCCCATAATTTCCAATGAGTACCGTTCATATCTTTGTGACTTCAAGCCGCAGCAACTTTAAAGTAGTCCCTGCACTACTTTGGTCTGACTTTGATGCGACTTGAGGTCCACAGACCTCAAGATTGCACAGGCATTGCTTTGCATGACTTTCAGGTCGTACAAGTGTGAAAGGGGCCTACGTTTAATTAACCACTTCCCGCCCAGCCTATCGACAAATGACGGCCGGGCGGTGGCTTTGTTATCCTGACTGGCCGTCTATTGACGTCATCAGGATAACCTGTGATCGTGCATCCGTGGGGGCACACATCATGGCGATCGGTGGTGCGGTGGGTCAGTCTGACCCACCACATTACCAATCTCGGTAAAGTGCTTCCATCGGAAGCTCTTTACAACGTGATCAGCTGTGACCAATCACAGCTGGTCACAGTGTAAACAGGAAGAGCCATTTATTGTCTGCAGATGCGAGTAGAGGAGAGCCGATCGGCTGCTCTCCTGATGGGGGGTCTGCACTGAACGTTTATCAGTGCACCCCCCAATGATCACCACCCAGGACCACCAGCAAGCCCGCCCACGACCACCAGGGAGCCTACCCAGGGACACCATCAGAAGGCCGACTAGGGAGATGATCTGGAGGCCACCCAGGGACCACCAGGTAAGGGGTGCACAGTGCACTGTAGGGATGGCACTGTGCCCATATGTGATGCCTGCCAGTGCCATCCCTAACAGAGCTTTATCTCAGCGCCATGTACCAGTGCCCACCAGTGCCACCTATCAGTGCCCATCAGTGCCACCTATCAGTGCCCATCAGTGCCGCCTATGAGTCTCCATCAGTGCCGCATATCAGTGCCACCTATCAGTGCCTGTCAGTGCTGCTTATCAGTGCCCTTCAGTGCTGCATATATGTGCCACCTTATCAGTGCCACCTCATCAGTGCCAATCTGTACTGCCTCATCAGTTCCCATCAGTGTAGCTTCATCAGTGCTAATCAGTGTAGCTTCATCAGTGCTAATCAGTGTAGCCACATCAGTGCCCATCAGTGAATGAGAAAATGTACTTATACAAAATTTTGTGACAGAAACAAAGAAAAACTTTTTTTTTTTCAAAATTTTCGGTCTTTTTTTTTATTTGTAGCACGAAAAATAAAAAATGCAGAAGTGATCAAATACCACCAAAAGAAAGCTCTATTTGTGGCAACAAAATTATAAAAACTTTGTTTAGGTACAAGACCGCACAATTGTCATTCATATTGCAATAGCGCTGAAAGCTGAAAATTGGTCTGGGTGGGAAGGGTGGGAAATGTCTGGTATTGAAGTGGTTAAAATATTTATTACTTAAACTAAACACACCACAGAGTCCATAAAGGCCTCATCATCTGTTATACTAGTGGTAAAAACTATTTTGTGTTACTGTATTTTTTAAAATTATTATACTCATGGTTCTATAACGCTTTTCTCCATGGGGACTCAGAACGCTTTATCTGCTGTTGAGGCAGGCATCTTGGGTGCGCTCAGTAGAATATCATATTAGGGTCAATTTTGGACAGGAGCCAAATAACCTATCAGCATGTCCTTAGAATGGGGGAGAAAACTGTAGTACCTGAAGGAAATCCATGCAAGCACATACAAGATTATGTCCACAGTATACAGTTAGGCCCATATATATTTAGACACAGGTACAATTTTAGTTCTTTTCAGGTATTTACCAAAACATATTCAAGCTATAGTTATATAACGGATATGGGCTAAAAAGTGCACACTCTCAGGTTTAATTTGAGGGTATGTACATCCAAATCGGAGAAAGGGTTTAGGAATGAAAGCTCTTAAGACTAGCCATTCCCCCTTTTTCAAGGGACGAAAAAGTAATTGAACAATTGAATCAAAAGCTGTTTCATGGCCAGGTGTGGGCTGCTTCTTTGTTATTTCTTCATCAATTAAAGGTAAAAGGTCTGGAGTTGGTTCTAAGTGTGGTATGTGCATTTGGAATCTATTGCTGTGAGCCTACATCAAGTGTTCAAAGGAGCTGTCCATTAGACTTGTGCATGGCTAAAAAATTTGTTTTTTTTGTTTTTCGGAAATTCGGAAATTCAAAAAATTCGGAAATTCGGAAATTAAAAATTCGGAAATCCGAAATTCGGAAATTTGCGGTAATTCGGCAATTGCGGTAATTAGGAAATTTGCGGTAATTCGGCAATTGCGGTAATTCGGAAATCCGCGGTAATTCGGCAATTGCGGTAATTTGGAAATTCTCGGCAATTGCGGTAATTCGGAAATTCGGCAATCGGAGCAGACGAAAATCCAAAATTCGGAAATTCGGAAATCCGAAAATTGGAAAAAACAAAGAATATTTGAAATAATAACTAACTAATAACTATTAAATTATAGGTATTGGAATTTCCTTGAAAGTTTGGTTGTTAATGAACTTAAATATGAAATTTAGCGCTAATAGTCATACTTTCTAGAAAATTTCAATACACACGGCAAAGGTCAGAAATAAGGAAGAACATTTGAAAAAATAATAGCTTATTATAATTCATAATTAGTGTTGAGCGAACCCGGACTGTAAAGTTCGGGTCCGTACCGAACTTTTGGGTGTCCGGGACCCGAACCCGGACTTTTCAAAAAAAGTCCGGGTTCGGGTCCGGGGTTCTAGTAATTTTACTAAAAGTTCTGAAAATTGCTGTAAAAAAGTCCTGGAAAGTCCTAGAGGTCTGCAAAAGGAAGGAAAATGGGGGTAAGGGTCGGACAAGTGCCCTACAAAGAAATGGGGTCAAGGAAATAACTAAAAGCATTTTTTAAAAAAAAATTAAAAAAATGGAGGTGGATGTGGACCATCTTCAAACTGTGTCTGAAAAGTATTAATTAACGGTAGAAGCCATATCACTGTTCTAAAATCATCTTCAAACTGTGTCAAAAAAGTATAAATAAGCCGGGAGAACCCATATCACTGTTCTACAATCATCTGGAAACTGTGTGTTAAACTTTAACTCAAACCGGGAGAAACCATACTACTGTTCTGCAAGCATCTGGAAACTGTGTGTTAAACTTTAACTAAAACTGGGAGAAACCATACTACTGTTCTACAAGCATCTGGAAACTGTGTGTTAAACTTTAACTAAAACCGGGAGAAACCATACTACCATTCTGCAAGCATCTGGAAACTGTGTGTTAAACTTTAACTAAAACCGGGAGAAACCATACTACTGTTCTGCAATCATCTGGAAACTGTGTGTTAAACTTTAACTAAAACCAGGAGAAACAATACTACTGTTCTACAATCATCTGGAAACTGTGTGTTAAACTTTAACTAAAACCGGGCGAACCCATATCACTGTTCTAAAATCATCTAAAAACTGTGTGTGAAACTATAGCAGAGCGAACCCATATCTCTGTTCTTCTCTCTGCTATAGTTTCACACACAGTTTTTAGATGATTTTAGAACAGGGATATGGCTTCTCCCGGTTTTAGTTAAAGTTTAACACACAGTTTCCAGATGCTTGTAGAACAGTAGTATGGTTTCTCCCGGTTTTAGTTAAAGTTTAACACACAGTTTCCAGATGCTTGTAGAACAGTAGTACTTTTTTGACAGTTTGAAGATGATTTTAGAACAGTGATATGGCTTCTACCGTTAATTAATACTTTTCAGACACAGTTTGAAGATGGTCCACATCCACCTCCATTTTTGTTTTTTTGTTTTTTAAATGCTTTTAGTTATTTCCCTGTCCCCATTTCTTTGTAGGGCACTTGTCCAACCCTTACCCCCATTTTCCTTCCTTTTGCAGACCTCTAGGACTTTCCAGAACTTTTTTACAGCAATTTTTAGAACTTTTAGTAAAATTACCAGAACCCCGGACCCAAACCCGGACTTTTTTTGAAAAGTCCGGGTTCGGGTCCAGGTCCCGGACACCCAAAAGTTTGGTATGGACCCGAACTTTACAGTCCGGGTTCGCTCAACTCTACTTATTATGAATTATGATAAGCTATTCTTTTTTCAAATGTTCTTCCTTATTTCTGACCTTTGCAATGTGTGACTGTATATATGCATACTGTATGTATGTGTGTGTGCATACTGGGTGTGTACATACTGTGCTTATATTGTATGTAAACACACAGTATACATACAATATACATCCAATATACACACAGTATATACACACCCAGTATGCACACACACATACATACAGTATGCATATATACAGTCACACACTGCAAAAGTCGGAAATAAGGAAAAACATTTGAAATAATAATAGCTTATTATAATTTATAATAAGTAAAAATTATAAATTAATAACTTATTATTTCAAATGTTCTTCCTTATTTCCTAATTTCGGAAATAAAAAAGAATATTTGAAATAATAATAAATAATTAGTGCTAAATTTCATATTTAAGTTCATTAACAACCAAACTTTCAATGAAATTCCAATACCTATAATTTAATAGTTGTTAGTTATTACTTCAAATATTCTTTGTTTTTTCCAATTTTCGAATTTCCGAATTTTTGAAATTTCGGATTTTCCTCTGGTCCAATTGCCGAATTTCCAAATTACCGCAATTGCCGAATTACCGCGAATTTCCGAATTACCGCAATTGCCGAATTACCGCGAATTTCTGAATTACCGCAATTGCCGAATTACCGCGAATTTCCGAATTAACGAAATTGCTGAATTACCACGAATTTCCGAATTACCGCGAATTTCCGAATTTCCGAATTACCGCGGTTCGGAAAAACGAAAATTCGGAAAAATTCGGAAATTGAAAATTCGGAATTCGTCCGAATTGCCGAATTTCGCAAAATTCGGTAAAAACGAAATTTGGAACGAAATGAATTGCACAAGCCTACTGTCCATGCAAGTGAAACAGGCCATTGTAAGGCTTCAAAAATTAAACAAATCCATCAGAGAGATAGCAGCAGCATTAGGAGTGGCCAAATCAACAGTTTGGTACATTCTGAGTAAAGAAGAACACACTGGTGAGTTCAGCAACTCAGCCTGGACGTCCATGGAAGACAACAGTGGTGGATGAATGCAGGATCCTCTCTATGGTAAACAAGGATCCAAAACACACTGCAAAAGCAACCAAGGAGCTTTTCAAGGAAAAAGAAGTGGAATATTCTGCAATGTCAATCACCTGATCTCAACCCAATTGAGCATTTCACTTGCTGAAGGAAAAACTAAAGGCAGAAAGACCCACAAACAAAGAACAACAGAAGAGAGCTGCAGTGAGAGCCTGGAAAAGCATCAGAAATGAGGAAACCCAGTCTTTGGTAATGTCCATGGGTTCCAGGCTTCAAGCAGTTATTGCCAATAAAGGATTCTAAAACAAATATTAAAAATGAACATTTTATTTATGATTATATTTATTTGTCCAATTACTTTTGAGCCTCTGAAAATGGGGGGATTGTGTATAAAAATGGTTGCAGTTCCTAAAATTTGTGCTTGATATTTATGTTCAACTCCTTGAATTAAAGCTGAAAGTCTGCACTTCAAATTCATTTGGATTGTTTCATTTTAATTTTATTCTGGTGGCATACAGAGCCAAAAGTATGAAAGCCTGTGTCCAAATATATATGGACCTAATTGTACTTGATTTTCACCAGGCAGTTATTGAAGACTAGACATAGTAAGAAACACTGTAAAATGATATAAAGATATAAATAACCAAAGATCCTCAACAGATTTAAGTAGGTTTTTTAAGAATTGGGATGAGAAAGATGATAAGACAAACACCATATACTATACTGCCTACTGTAGGTAATATTACGCATTTACAATGAATATTTTGTGTGCACCTTGGGTGATGTCAAGGGGCAGACTGGGGGCCTCCTTGATCAAGAGAGTTTACTACCAATAGAATGGAATATATTTTGAACACATTTTTAAACACATTGTTTATTTCAGATAATTCCATTAATTTAATTTCTCTTTTTAATTTCCAGTGATTCCTGTGCTATCAGATCCAATAAGTTTATCTCTTTCTGAGTCGGAGGAGATACTTTGCTCTGTGGATCTAGATAAGTTCTTTCCCAAAAACATCAATCTTACATGGACCTTTGGAGGAGAACATTATGAAGAATCTTCATCCCAGAAGACCCTTCTAGGGAATAATGATATGGAGATGTTCGGTGTAATCAGTGAATGTAGAGTTACCTGGGATCGCCTACAATTTCCTGTACGAGTCTGCTGGCACCATGAGTCTATGGCAGAACCTCAATATACAGAGGCACAGAGATCAGGTAAACACCACAAGAGCACTGTTACGTACCTGGTGGTTGAGTCTGACTTATGCAGCGGGCAACCTCTCTTACTATCCTGATTTGGGAACCCCTGGTAGAGAGGACAGGTGGCTCGGGAGTGCAGGATGGCACGAGAGTTAAGATGGCTCAGTGGCGTGAACTGGGTAGTCCTTCCGAGCTCGTGCAAGATGGTAGAATGGTGCTAATAGGCTGGGATGGCAACGGTCGGGCAATGCAGTGTTGGTGGGGCAGGAAGAAGAGTAGTCGGGTGCAGGCAGGGTCGATAACAGGCTAGCAGCAGAAGTACAAAAGGATCAGGCAGTAGGATGGTCATGGACAAGCAAGGGTCGATGCAGGAGGAGATCAAAAAAGGGCAAACTGGGTGACAGGTAACAGGAAGCACAGGAAATCAGGTTTCTAGAGTCACGGGTAACGATGTAGAACGGACAGCTCCGGTCGCCAGGTGCTGTCCATTAAAATAGATGGTTTGGCGCCAGGGGATGCCTGGAATGCGTGCACGCACCTGCCACGCACACGTGCACGCACCTGCTGAGTGTGTACGCGCACCTGGTGCATGTGTGCGCACTCCAGCGCGTGCCTGTGCATAGGAATTCCTATAGGATTGTGACGTCTTTCCTGACAAGCACACTATAGAAAGATGGCTTTAATTTACAGGATTTTAACAAAATTAATAGTACAGAGCAGAAAAGTGACAAACAGGTGACAGGAGACATAACACATTAAATCACATTGTAATCCCAACAATGTCTTTCCACAAAAACAATATAAACCATTGAGGAAGCTTTATTTGCAACCCCCACCCCCTGAAAACTATAAAGCATCTACTAGATATAGAACACAGGTAGGCTATCACCGTACTGTAAACGTGGGCCTAAAATTACTGGTATAACATTCCAGAGTCAATTGCAGATCGAGCAGACTTTTGAGGTACCCAAGAATTACAATTATATTCATATAAAAGTACAAAGATGTATTGATATACTGTATCTTATTAGTAAGAATGATATCAAATAAAGGCTATTTACAGGCCTGATCCCAATCCAAGTCCATCACCGGACAAGCCACTTATTAGGCATATTACTGCCTGTGATCTTTAGTTAATGTTGAACTCCTTGAGCAGTGGCAGCTGTTGAAATTTTAGGATGGGGGCATCGGACCCCGCCCTTCATTTTTGACCCATCCCACTTCTTATAAGCCCCATCCCTTATAGATTCCACCCATTGTGTCAGGAGTATACAGCATCACTAGATAGGGGTATACAGCATCACCAGACAGGGGTATACAGCATCACCAGATAGGGGTATACAGCTTCACCAGATAGGGCTATACAGCATCACCAGATAGAAGTATACAGCATCATCAGATAGGAGTATACAGCATCACCAGATAGGGGTATACAGCATCACCAGTATACAGCATCACCAGGTAGGGGTATACAGCATCACCAGATAGGGGTATACAGCATTACCATATGGGGGTATACAGCATCACCAAATAGGGGTATACAGCATCACCAGATGGAGTATATAGCATCATAGAAAGGGATATACAGCAGAATCAGCAGATAGGGGTATACAGCATCACCAGATAGCGGTATACAGCATCACCAGATAGGGGTATACAGCATCACCGGGTAGGGGTATACAGCATCACCAGGTAGGGGGTATACAGCATCACCAGGTAGGGGTATACAGCATAGCAGATAAGAGTATATAGCCCCCCCCGCCGCGGGGCTCGTGGCACTGACAGAAAATCCCCCCAATGTAGTCAGGGACATCAAAGTCCTGCACTTACCCCATCTAGGAAGCCGGGAGGGTGGGCAGCGAGTGGTGTCTGGCGAGCAGAAGCTAAACCCCCTCCTCCTCTGAGAAAGGTATCCAATAGGATCGCCTGACCATTCAGCCAATCGGGAAACGGGTAACAAACGCTTCCTGATTGGCTGAGAGGCTATTCAGTGTTAGAAAAGCAAATATTAATTTGCTTTTCTAACACACTGAGTGAGCTTGCGAGCGCCATGTTCTGCGCTCTGAGCCATTCTATTTTGAAGCCTGTTAGAGCCTATGGCTCTAATCAGGTACTTTAGAAAACACTGACGTTGCTGTAATTCATGTGGCTGGCATCCTGAAGGGGCCGGCCGCATGAATAGGGGGTGGCAGCGACGGCCATGGATAGATTCATGCTATGCAGTAATCTAGCCATTAGCATAAGGGGGGGTGGCGAGGATAGAGGGGGCGGCGATCGTGCGTCCTTAATGGACGGGCCACCCCTGCCCTTGAAAGTAACCTTCTGGTTTTCTTCCCGTCCTCCTCCCCCCTCTCTCTGTCCCCCTCCTACCTCCCTTCCTCCCACAACCCCTCTAAATCTCTGCCAGTCTATCTTTTATGAGCTCTCAAATTGGCTGACCCTTCTTTCAAGTTATATCAAGTTCTACACTACACTTCTGGAACCAACAACTTGTCTGTACAATTAGGTAAGAGATTCTATTATTATTATTATTATTATTATTATTATACAGAATTTATATAGCGTCAACAGTTTACGCAGCACTTACTATGATATAAAATGGAGACAATACTGTTACAATACAATAAAATACAAAAGTATTAAGAGGGCTCTGGTCAGATGAGCTTACAATTCAATAGGGTGGGGCAGGTGGTACAAAAGGTTGTAACTGTGGGAAATGAACTGATGGAAGAGGTAAAAGATTAGTTGGAGGCATCATAGGCTTCCCTAAAGAGATGAGTTTTCAGAGATTGCCTGAAGGCAGCTAGAGTAGGAGATAGCCGGACAGGTTGAGGTTGAGAGTTCCAGAGCACGGAAGAGACTCTGGAGAAATCCTGGAGACAAGCATGGGAGAAGGAGACAAGGGAGCTTGAGAGTAGGAGGTCCTGAGAGGAGCAGAGAGGATGGTTTGGGTGATATTTGGAGACAAGATTGGTGATGTAGCTCGGGGCAGAGTTGTGGTTAATATTTTGAATTTAATTTGTTGAGCGATCGGGAGTCAGTGTAGAGATTGGCGGAGAGGGGTGGCAGACACTGAGCAGTTCATACGGTGAATAAGTCTAGCAGCAGCATTCATGATAGACTGAAGAGAGGAAAGCCTATGGAGAGGTAGGCCAATGAGAACGAGTTGCAATTGTCAAGGCGAGAGATAACAAGGGTGTGAATGAGTAGCTTGGTGGTTTCATTTGCTAAAAAGGGGCATGTTTTAAATATGTTAGGGAGGTGAAGTCTACAAGCTTTCAACAGTGATTGGATTTGGGGCTGAAAGGACAGGTCAGAGTCTAGGATTACACCTAGTACCCTGGCATGAGGGGAGGGATTGATGGTTGCATTATTGATTTTGAAGGAAAAGTCATGGAGGGGGGCACGGACGGGGGGCAATATTACCAGCTAGGTTTTAGAGAGATTTTGTTTAAGGAAGTGGTGTGACATCCATGCTGATATGTCAGTTACTAAGTTAGTAATGCGAGAGGAGACTGAAGGAGTGAAGGTGAGGAGTAGACAGGTAGATTTGGGTGTCATTGGCACATAGATGGTATTGGAAGCCATGGGCGCTTATCAAGTGACCAAGGGAGGAGGTGTATATAGGAATAGAAGGGGTCCAAGAACAGAGCCTTGGGGGACCCTCACAGAAAGGGGCAATGGAGAAGAGGAGACAGAGTTGTAGGTAACACTTAAGGAGAGCTGTGATAGGCAGGAGGAGAACCAGGATAGAGCAGAATCTTGGAGGCCAAGGGAACAGAGTTTATTGAGAAGGAGTGGGTGGTCAACAGAATCAAAGGCCGCAGAGAGGTCAAGTAGATATTTTATCTGTTGTTTGGATTTTATTTCCTTTGCACTTGTTATTGTAAATAATATGGCCAACACAAGACCAGTTCCAAGTTTTAGATTCATTCAGGTTATGGTATGCCTGGTCTGCCTATCTTTGTATTCTTTTCAGCTACATGGCTGATGTCGAGTGCTATGATATTCTCTTCTTTTTGATCTACCTTGCTCAGTTCAAGTTCTTTTCCTAATATTTTGTACTTAATGGTTTGTTGCAATTGCGAAATTATGGCCTTTGTGCGGCCATGTGTTTAGAATTATGTCTGTACTATGCATAGCCATAAATAAAAAAGAAAAAAAAAAAAAAAAAGAAAATAATTTACAGTCATTAAGATACCTTTCTCATGTATATATTCAGTCCACTGTGCCTCAGAATTATATAGATATTAATCAAATAAAATCAATCCACACCTTGTCGAGTTGACAAATATAAAACATTTTTGTGGATTGACAATGCAGAGGGCAACGGGATCCATTGTTCCTATAAGTGTTTCTTGGCTATGCTCCACTTATTTAGGAAGATGAGAAAGGATAATATGAGTGACTGCAGGTTTTGGGACACATGGTCATAGGTGTGGTCCCTGGGGTGACCATAGTGGCATTGCAGAGAGCACCCCCTCAATTGAAGTCTCCATGGAGTTGAGGGCAATGAAGAATCTATCTCTCTACTCTCTGAAGAAAAATAGAACTTCCGCCTTCCTATTGTGGGCCTACTAGAGATCATAGATCGCTTAGTGCAAAGCTTCCTTTGCACATTGACTGTATGTGAGCTCAGTTAATGCCAAAATGATAACTTCCTCATCAAACTACAGATGAATCAACTGCAATTCCTAGAGACCTGGGATAATATACCCAGCACTCCTTCTCCCCCAATCACACACATAGGGGTTTATTTACTAAAACTGCATGGTGCAAAATCTGGTGCAGCTCTGAATAGAAACCAATCAGCTTCGAGGTTTTATTACCAAAGCTTAATTGAACAAGCTGAAGTTAGAAGCTGATTGGTTACCATGCACAGCTGCACAAGATTCTGAATGCACCAGTTTTAGTAAATCAACCCCATACTCTTATTGTTTTACTTACTGTGACTGACTACAATTACTTGGAGGAGAGCAAAGCAAGGATAGAGGGTTAAATATATGACACTTTGGAAGTGATTCAATGTCCTGTCAGGTTGTTGGAATATGCACATCTCCATATGTGTTATCAATGGTGGAATATACACATACCTATTAGTGACAACCACCGTTGAAGGCTTTTGGAAACCTATGTGATGATCACATATGATCCAATTTGTATTTGGGTGAATAGAAACAAGACACATCCTTTCCTTACTGCCAGGTTTCCACCTGCAGACTGACAGTTTGTCCATAGACTGATTTATTCTGGGAACCTTGGATAAACATTGAAATAAAATGTGCTCTATTCTTACAGCTGTCCTAACATGTTTTATAAAATGTATCCCACAGATTATCCATGGCAGCCTGTGTTGGATGACATAAAATATCCTGTTTTGGATGTCAACTCTAAATGTAAACTCCAGTGTACAGTCTCTGCATTTTTCCCGGATGATCTAAATGTGAGCTGGCATAAGAAGAATGAGGGAACAAATAACTTTATTCTTCTGGATAATGGCAAAAAATACATGAGTGCAGTTAGTGAACACCAGAGACGGTCAGATAAGACATACAGCTGTACAGCCAGTCTACTGTTCACCCCAACACTGCCAGAAGATCAGAGGTCAGAGTTCATCTGCAGAGTGCAGCACCCCAGTCTGGAGCAGCCCATAGAGAGAAGAACAGGACCGTTACAGGTCCATGGTGAGTTACCCAACATAATGGAGAGTTGTAGTTGTAACGCATCAAAGCACCAGATATTGCCACACTGCCTATTACAATTATTTTACCTGCCATAAAAATCCACACGTATGCTTATTATAAACACTGAAGTGTGAGAGTCAACACATGGGATTCTACACCCCATGAACACCCATCATACCACAAGAAGATATGTAAAATATAAAATAAACACATAACGAGGATTGTGGAAAAGTTTAGGCCGTGGCCCCTTTATTGGGTTTAAAACAATTTTACTTATGAAATTAACTTTAACCACTTCAAGATCGAGCCTCTTTTTGGAGTTCGGTGTTTACAAGTTAAAAACATTTTTTTTTTTGCTATAAAATTACTTAGAACCCCCAAACATTATATATTTTTTTTTTAACACCCTAGAGAATAAAATGATGATCGTTGCAAAACTTTATGTCACACCGTATTTGAGTAGCAGTCTTACAAGCGCAATTTTTTTTTTAAAAATTCAGTTTTTTGAGTTAAAAATTAAGACAACAGTAAAGTTAGGCCAATTTTTTTTCTTTTGTGAAAGATAATGTTACACCGAGTAAAATGATACCCAACATGTCATGGTTTAAAGTTGCGTCCGCTCGCGGAATGGCGACAAACTTTGCAACTTAAAAATCTCCATTGGCGACGTTTAAAAAATTCTAGGGGTTAGCAGTTTTGAGTGACAGAGGAGGTGTAGTGCTAAAATGATTGCTCTCACTCTAACGATCGTGGCGATACCTCACATGTGTGGTCTGAACACAGTTTTCATATGTGGACGGGACTTACATATGCTTTCGCTTCTGCACGCGAGCTTGCGGGGACGAGGTGCTTTATTTATTTATTTTTTTTTATTATTTATTTTACTTTTTATTTTTACACTGCTCTTTAAAAAAAAAGATCACTTTTATTCCTAATAAATGTTAACATTCCTTGTAATAGAAAAAAGCATGCCAGGACCTCTTATGAGATCCGGGGTCAAAAAGACCTCAGATCTCATATTTACAGTAAAATGCAAAAAAAAAAAAAATATTTGAAAAAAATGACAGTGCAAAAAAAAAAAAAATGGGCCCTTTAAGAGCATTGGGTGGAAGTGACTTGTGATGTCGCTTCCTCCCTGTTATGGAGCCGAGTGAGCGCCTTCAGCCACTCACTTGGCTCACAGACACTGGGAGGAGAGGAACCGATCATCTCTGCCTCTGCCGGTGGGTCCGGTAAGTGGCGGAGATGATGGGAAAATGGCGGGGGCACCTCTCCCGCCCTAGATAAAAATGATCTTGCGGCAAATGCGCCGCTAAGACCACTTTTATCTGAAAGAGAATTACCGGCTGAAAAAAAAATACAGAGGTCAGGGTAGCTATCTGCTACCATAGCAACGGTATACAACGGCAAAGTAATCGCTGTCAGGTGACGGCGTTGGTCCGGAAGTGGTTAACCTTTAATACCAAACAGAATCGCTGTTAACTATTAATAGACCAACATGCTTAGTCACTAAGACTCAAGCAGCAATATCTTATACCAACCAAATAACAGTTTACCAACCACTGTCCACCCACAAAGTGGGCGACATTACCCAAAAGAGATAGATAAGCAAATATGTTGTGCTATATAAATAAATAAAGTGACACGTGCAAAAAAAGTATACAAGAGTAAATAAAGTACTGTAATCCAAATCACATAATCTCCATGACTAGATGAATATAATAAAGTGCACACGTAAGGTCCAGTTCAATCAATCATGATGAGTCTCTAATGTGCAATCTTTGTGAAATCACGATTCAGTTCATAAATTGTAAATGGAGAAAGTGCCACCGTGCTCAAAAATATATCCGTGACTGTTACAACACCAGACAAATATTGCACTTACCCCAATGAATTGATCTCTTATTACAGGAGATCAATAAACACTTGTATGCAAATCCCTCTGGATCTCAAGGTATCATTCAGATATGGATCCCTTATCCGCTTGCCGACCGCTGGTCGGCAATTGACGGCGACAGTGTGGTGCTCCTGCGCAAATCGCCGTCATTTGACGGCGGCTGCAAGATCGCGCCCAGTGAGCTCAGTGTGTCCGGGGAGGGCCAGGGAGCGCGTGCGGCGGATTCGATCTCCGCCGGCCACCCGCGATGCCCCCCCCCGGAGTGAAAGAACGGAGGTCCGTGTAAGTAAACACGGACCTCCGTTCTGTGAGGGGGGAAGGGCTAGGGACCCGCACAAGATTGACATATCCCTGACGGGATCGACCCCTTCCCTTCACCAGTGTCGGAGGTACATCTCCTTCCGACACTAGTGTCGGGAAGGGGGGAGTGTCTTGCCTCCAGGCACAAATGAATGTGCCTGGAGGCAAGAAAGTGAGGCCCCCCCCCGTAGCGCCCACCGGCCGCCTCTAGCTTAGGCGGCGTGCGCGAGGGACCGGGAGGGGCCTGTGTGACTCGAGTGACCCGCGCTAGAACGTCGGCGGCAGTTTACTGCCGCTAAACGCGTCCTCGTGGTGTGACAGCGGCAGTTAACGGCTGGTCGCCAGCCGTTCGCCTATTCCCTAGGTATAGACTTACTATGGAACTCTAGGTCTCCCTAAACGTATGTTCACAAATAACTAGAGGACATTATTCTCTAGTTAAGTAACCCCATTCACGTTATAAACAGACCACAACATTGTCAGTGCCTATATAAAAACTCGTGCCACCGTGAAAGAGGTAA
>BLSH010121161.1:433353-444070 GCA_018402905.1 Glandirana rugosa | reverse complement strand
AACCCCTTCACTGCCAATGGCATTTACACAGTAATCAGTGCATTTTTATAGCACTGATCGCTGTATAAATGCCAATGGTCCCAAAAAAGTGTCAAAATGTTCCGGCATGTCTGCTGAAATATCGCAGTACCGCTAAAAATCGCAGATCGCCGCCATTAATAGTAAAAAATATAAAAAAATTAAAACCCCAGAAATTAATTCTCATCATCCGTAAACGCGACCACTTTTGCGCAAACCAATCAATAAACGCCAATTGCAATTTTTTTTATCACAAATATGAGGAAGAATATAAATCGGCCAAAACCGATGAAAATAAATGTTTTTTTATATTTTTTTTTTTGGATTTGTATTTTAGCAAAAAGTAAGAAATTTGTTTTTTTTTGCAAAATTGTCGCTCTTCTTTTGTTTATAGCGGCGATCAGAAATGATGCAGCTGTAATCAAATACCTCCAAAAGAAAGCTCTATTTGTGGGAAAAAAAGGACGCAAATTTTGTTTGGGTACAACGTCGCACGATCGCACAATTTTCAGTTAAAGCGACGCAGCGCCGAATCGCAAGAAGGGCTCTGGTCCTAAAGGGGGAAATCCTTCCGGGGCTGAAGTGGTTAAGGAACTCCCCCAATAGTATCCCAAGGGATGTCTGCATAGGTGGATATATACCTCACACTGTTACCTGCCTTTTTTTTTATTACATCTGTCCATCTCCTCTGTGTGGAGGAGTGTGCAAGGGTGAGTGAGTGCGCGACCCGGGAGAGATTGACTCATGGTGGCACTGGCGGGAGAGAACAAGGGGAGGACGGAATCAGGCATTGATGACTGCTGACACTGCCTGGTGGTGAGACTCTGTGTGTCACTCTCTGTGGTCTGGTGACTGCCATTCCCATGCAACAAAAAAAGAAAGAAAAGCCTTGTGAATAGTTAAAATTGCTGAATCAGCTCTACCTGTATTGGGCAATGCGAATGGCCTAAGGCATACAATGATAACTGCCTATATATATTGTGCTGAGATAGTCCATGCCTACTTTTGCTATGGTGTCTGGGTGCTAATGGGACACCCACACCCCATATATTTAATCTGCCTATATATATTAACTTTTGTCCAGCAAGTTAACAACTTACCTCAACTAACCAGATTGGGTGAGAAAGCAGTTCTAAATATGCAGAAGAACAGATTGATTCCATAGCAGTAGTGAAATGACATGGCATGTTGAATGCAATTTGTGACCCAAAGCAGCATAAAAACATAGCTTCTAAAATCTTTTACAGAACACATTCATTGTGTGTGGATGTGGAATTCTCTTCCAGAAACAGTGGTTTCTGCTGGTAGTATAGATAATTTTAAAAAACTATTAGATGCACACCTAAGGGACCACAACATTGGGGGATATACAATGTAATACTGACCTAAAAAACACACACATGGACTTGTGTCTTTTTCCAGCCTCGCTGACTATGTAACTATGTCTCAAACTCCTACTAACAGTTTTGATGAAAGAGTCTGGAAACCACCAATTTGATACAGGTCATATAAAGGTAAAAAGAGTTCTGTAGAATCCTCAATGGAGAAGCAACCAGTGACATAGATAATGCAGGTTGTTTCAGCAAGGGAATGGAATAATATATTGGAAATGACTGCAAGCAAAAAACTGGTTTTAAGGACATTGTAGGCCTTTGCTTACCACTGGAGTAACTGGTGTCCTGAAAAACTGGAAACATAGCAAAATAAAGCATCTGCTAATAAATGTTTTGCTACCCTAAAAATGTCTTACTTTAACCACTTGCCGACCGCCAACCGCAGGTTGACGGCGACAAGGTGGCTCAATATCGCAAACCGCCGTCATACGGTGGCTGCAAGATCGTGCACTGTGAGCATGCGCCGCCTGAGGCGCGCTCACGCACTCACTGTGTTCGGGGGGGCCAGGGAGCGGGTAGGGAGGACTCGATCTCCGCCGGCTACCCGCAATGCCCCCCCCCCGCATTGAAAGAACGGAGGTCTGTGTAAGTAAACACGGATCTCCGTTTTGTGAGAGGGGGAAGGGCTGTGATCACAGCCTTCCTCTACATGGAAGCCGTGATCATGCCCCTTCCCCTGCCAGGCAAACACTAACACAGTTAGAACACGCCCAGGGAACACAGTTAACCCTTAGAGCACCCCCCCCCAGGTTAACCCCTTCACTGCCAATGTCATTTACACAGTAATCAGTGCATTTTTATAGCACTAATCGCTGTATAAATGCCAATGGTCCCAAAAAAGTGTCAAAATGGTCCGACATGTCCGCTGCAATATCGCAGTACCGCTAAAAATCGCAGATCGCCGCCATTACTAGTAAAAAAATTTTAAAAAATAAAAAAACTCCAGAAATTAATTCTCATCATCCGTAAACACGGCAACTTTTGCGCAAACCAATCAATAAACGCTGATTGCGATTTTTTTTATCACAAATATGAGGAAGAATATAAATCGGCCAAAACCGTTGAAAAAAAAGTTTGTTCTTTTTTGGATTTGTATTTTAGCAAAAAGTAAGAAATTTGGGTTTTTTTGCAAAATGGACGCTCTTCTTTTGTTTATAGCGGTGATCAGAAATGATGCAGCGGTGATCAAATACCACCAAAAGAAAGCTCTATTTGTGGGGAAAAAAGAACGCAAATTTCGTTTGGGTACAACGTCGCACGACCGCGCAATTGTCAGTTAAAACGACGCAGTGCCGAATCGCAAAAAGTGCTTTGGTCCTAAAGTGTGAAATCTTTCCGGGGCTGAAGTGGTTAATCTAAATATTAAATGAAGACCAGGAAGAACCATATATCTTAGACAGTGAATTGCATAAAAACGCTATTCTAACATTCATCAATAAGAATCTTTGGCAACTGAACTGCTTGCTCCAAAGTGCCACAGCCACAACAACAGGGAAGAGCCCAAGTGAACAATATTCTTAGGGATACCATGTAAATACAATATTCTGGTCAAAACGCTGAACACTATTTGCCAGACTGGAAATTACCACATTCAAAAGATCCTGTTACATCTGTAGACATCTGGAAAATGCTCATCTAAAACAAAATTTTCACATGCCACATAGAGCTAACATTTTTAGTAGAAATAAATTAGCGCCAAAACCAGTAGATACTCTTTTACCTTCTAACTAAACCAACATGCTAATAAGGGAATTTAAGGCCTGAGAAGAGAAGCACTGAGCCCATTAGTAAAATTCTGCTCATAGGCATAATGCCTGATACAAGCACCAAAAAGGCCAAGGACAACTGAATCACTTAATACTAGTTTCTGATAAGGTGATTCTGAAAAGATGCCGTATTTTTTGTAGGAATCTAAAACTCCACCAAGGCAAACTCTATAACAACACCCAGGAAATAAATGTGGAGGAAGGCAGGACTGTGATGCAGCAACCAAAAGGACATAATATGTTGCATTAACCCCCCCGGCGGTATTCCCGAGTGTGGCACGGGGTGGAATTTCAGTACCATTAGCGGTAACCCCGAGCCACACTCGGGATTGCATTGCTGGAACCAGGCAGTGTTACTTACCTTGTCCCCTGGATCCAGCGATGTCCCCCGCTGTGTCCGCAGGCTCTCTTCCACCCGATGCCTCTGTGATTCCGGGCTCTGTTCCCTGGCGGCAAATTCAAAAAGTGAAACACACATAACACATGCAGTACACTGTATCTGTAAGATTACATTACTGTATCAAATCATTTCACATCCCCTTTGTCCCTAGTGTTTTGTCCAGTGCCCTGCATGCACTTTTATATAATAAATGTCATTCTTTCTGCCTGGAAACATGAGAATGTCCATGGCAACCAAAAAGTGTCCCTTTACCTCAAAAGTGGTTTTTGATCAGCTATAAAAGAGAGATAGTAAATAAGAATCATTTGCAGAATTGAGTGATACCGATTTTTGGGGAAATTTATCATCAGAAACTGAAAGTGACGACAGCGACAATTCTGCAACTGAGCAAATTTCTGTGTTTTTTATTTGATTACATTATTGAATACATTTTATTATTATTATATTATTATTATTGATAATTATTTATAGTTATTTATTATATTAAAATTTATGATTTTATGTTTCAAACTTTATCATACCCGGGATGTCTACTAGACTCTGGTTTGGAAAGATATTCCTAAGAATTACAGGCCTACAATATAAAACGCCAAATTTCTATGCAAAACAATGTACCGCTTTTAGACACAAAAATCTGACATAATCATCCCGCCAGGGAGGTTAACCATCAAAGTGGAAGACCGGGGGATCACTTTCCCCATGCTCACTGGACTCTGGCTTTGAGAACAAACTTCCTACCAGGCAACAGTGTTTTGCAAAGCAGAATTCTGCATTTGAAATGAAGTAAGAAGAGAATGTCCAGGGGGGTTACAAGTTCCTGACCAAAAGCAGAGAATAAACAAAAATATTTAATGTCAGATTTGGTGATGACATCTGACCAAATGATCTAATCACAAAAGGAGTTTGATATACTGTAGATTTATGTATATCAGTGAGAATAGGCTATCAACAATTAGATCAATAAAGTCCAAGAACCCTTAGGAACTGACATATGGTTAACTCATTGGGTTTCCTCAGGAATCACAGCTAGAGGAGATAACCTAAATAAACACATGGAGGAAATATGTGAGGCAGGATCCTCTCTTCATTTCTTTTGAAAATGTAAAAAACCCTATCATGCCTACATGTCATGTTCTGTGACATATTGAGGGTTATTTACTAAAGGCAAATCCACTGTGCACTACAAGTGCACTGCAATTGCACTTGGAAGTGAACTGCAAGTGCCCTGAAAGTGCAGTCGCTGTAGATCTGAGAGGGACAAGCAAGGGAAATAAAAAACAGCATTTTTGATTGCATGTGATTGGATGATAGAAATCAGCAGAGCTTCCCCTCATTTCAGATCTTCCATTCAGATCTACAGTGATTGCACTTTCAAGTTCACTTGTAGTGCAAAGTGGATTTGCCTTTAGTAAATCAACCCCATTGTGTACTGCTCTTTAACTTTTCCTAATATAACAAAGTGGGGAAAATATATCCAGTTCCACACTGCCTACCGTCTATTTACGGCGGCAGTGTGGACGCTGAGCGCGAATCGCCGTAAAAAAGCGCCGATCAACGAATGGCCGCTAGGGGGCACGTGCCCGCTGCACTCCTGAGGAGTGTGCCCGTGACTTGGGGGACCCAATGTCTGCCAGCGAGCCGCGATGAGCGGACACAGAACAAAGAACGGGGAACCGCCGATGTAAGTGGGGGCATAGGAGATCTACTGATCCCTGTCACTGGGATCAATTAGATCTCTCATGCCCATGTTAGCCCAACCCCCCCACAGTAAGAACACACCCAGGGAATACTGTTAACCCCTAGATCACCCCCCTGCAGGTTAACCCCTTCACTGCCAATGACATTTATACAGTAATCAGTGGACATTTAAATTTCTGATTGCTGTATAAATGTCATTGGTCCCAAAAAAGTGTCAAAAATGTCCGACATGTCCGCTGCAATATCGCAGTCCTGCTAAAAATCGCAGATCGCCGCCATTACTAGTAAAAAATAAAAAAGAAATAAAAACCCCAGAAATGAATTCTCACCATCCGTAAACGCGGCCACTTTTATGCAAACCAATTAATAAACGCCAATTGCGATTTTTCTTTTATCACAAATATGGGGAAGAATATAAATCGGCCAAAACCGGTTAAAAAACATGTTTTTTTATATTTTTTTTTTTGGATTTGTATTTTAGCAAAAAGTAAGAAATTTGGGTTTTTTTGCAAAAATGGTCGCTCTCTTTTTATTTATAGCGGTGATCAGAAATGATGCAGAGGGGATCAAATACCACCAAAAGAAAGCTCTATTTGTGGGGAAAAAAGGAAGCAAATTTTGTTTGGGTACAACGTTGCACGACCGCGCAATTGTCAGTTAAAGTGGCGCAGTGCGAATCGCAAAAAGTGCTCTGGTGCTAACCTGGGAAATCCTTCCGGGGCTGAAGTGGATATATAAAACACAATATCAGGCAACTCATTCACAGATTTAAAACTGAAAAGCCTTACACACCCTAATTCCTGTAAAGGAAGTGAATAAACTCCTCAGAAAAGCCAATAATGATAAAGTGACTGATCAGCCTGCTAGGCACGCCTGCAACCCCGCAATCTCCCCTAACAACCCTGACATGCTGTGTGCTGGACAGGGGCACTCACCATCCTAGCACAGCACCCGCTGCTATAACTGCAGAAAATGAAAATACAATAAAGACATTTCCCAGGGCAGAAGTGCGATACATGAAATATAAATGAAAGTTCTAGAGATTGGAGAGTGGGCAGGAAGGGGTGACAGAGGGCACTGAGCAGGGAGGACACAGAGGAGAGTGAAGCAGACAGGACAGAGTGAAATCTGTGTACATTCAGCCCTCAGGGCCCTCACTCACCCCTAGTCTGTGGTGATGATGATGAGGGTCCTGTTGAAGAGGTGTTGATCACGCTGTCAGGCCATGGTAGCAGATTCAGACTCGCTGCCAACCTGGTTCATGGTGGCAGGAACAGTGGCATTGTGGCACCTGAAGAAGAGTAGGGCCTCCTCACCCTGCGTATTCTTTCACAGCAGCTCCTATTCTGTCGGCCTGGGCACTGCCACTTCCAGTCAGCGGTCCTCCTCTTCTGGTCCCAATAAAGTCCCAGTGGTGAGGTTCCTATGGTCTTGCTGCAGGTCCAGGTCTGCCTACTAGTTGATGGAAAGTTCCTGACTGACCTCAGGTAACTTATTACCATCAATATACAGGGTAGCCCTGGCACTTCAGGAATGAGAGGTACAATACAGGCACAGGGCCCACACATGTAAGTGATGATACAGCAGTGAAAACTGAGGGGGGGGGTAAAAATAAATAAATTAAATGACTGAGGTGAGCCTTCCTCCAGGGGAATGAGTCCTTTGAAGAAGTTCATGAAGTAGAAAATCCATTCTGGGCTGAGAGCAGCTCAAAAGATTCAGCCGGAAGACTGAGGAGAGTGCAGAGGGGAGTCCAGCTGACAGGCCTGAGGTAAATGCTGACTCCGCCCAGTAACAGGAGAGGATAGAAGTAAAAGGTTACACTCATTGGCTAGATGTTTCCCGCCAAAGGATTTGTCACCAATCCAGTGCTCAGCAGCTGAGGTAAATCTTCCTAGCAACAGCAGGCAGCTTGTCACCTGAAACACAAAACAGAAAGACCCGGCAAAGAAGTGGCATCCACTCTTTTAATAGTAAATAGATGTAACCTTTTGTTTCCTTACTTTCAAACCACCTAGTAATTCCATGTATTTTTTACTCACAATTTCATTTCTCTCACTGCTGGACTTTTCCATTTTAGGTGAGGGCATCTGAAGCCCATCCGTAGTCTCCTGGCATCTCTTCCTGAAAGAAGTGCATGGTGGGTAACCATCATGCACTCCTCGATCTCGGTCCACCTTAAATCGTGTCATTTCCTGTCTGGAAATAACACGATTTTACAGTACAGGGAAGCCCACTGACTCCTGGGAAATGATGAGTCACATCTCCCAGGAGGCCAGGCAAAGCAGGAAGTGAGGAGAAGAGCCTAGGACCAAAAAAGAGGCAGAATACAGGGACCACGTAGCAACAAGCGACTTAGGGTGAGTATAAAACATTTTTTTCCTTCAAAGGTAAGTCTATATAGGCAAAGGACTTGAATGATGTAAAAAAAATTTTTGGGTGGAACTCCGCTTTAAGGCCCATTTTACACGGCCATTTCCTAAGCGGGCTCCTTTTAGCTCAGCGGGGATCGCTCCACTGATCCCCGCTGAGCCGACAGATGACGGATCTGTCTCCTTTGTCTGTGCAGAGACGGATCCAACAGAGCCCCCGCTCTCCCCTATGGGAAATTGGATGACAAAGGATCCGCCTGTCCGCTGTTCTCTGATCCGATCTGCAGATGGATGGAAAAATGGGGTTTTCTTTCGTCAGATTTTGTGGGTCTGGAGCGGATCGGAGAAGGACGGGTGTCAGCGGACATGTCTCCGCAGACATCCCTCAATCCATAGGGGTGCATGGAGGCTCTGTTCAGGTCCGCCTGAAAAAACGGACAGGTGGACCTGAACGGAACGTCCGTGTGACAGGCGCCTAACAATCATCATAGCCCTCTATTAAGAGTAAAAACTATTTATAAAACAAATGGGTGTCAGGGGCAACAATCCCTTTGGGCCACGCCCCTATTTTATTCTTTCGTGGCCCTGACATTTTTGTTGCACTTGTGATAATTGAATAGTGTTATGTCAAAGAAAAAGACATAACCGATCCTGGAAAACATGAGTCAGCCAGACAACAAGATAATGAGGCCAGTTTGATGTTTGGCAATCAGCTGGAGGATGAGCAGATCTATATACAGTATGCCCTACTCCACCATGCTAAAACAAGAGTTTTCTAATAACATATGTCTACTCCACATGTCATATAACATACATGTGACATGGTAATTCACCAAACAAGATTTATTTAACCACTTCCCTACCAGCGCCGTAAATAGGCAGCGGCTGGCTTTGAGCGGCTCTACCTATATCCGGTATCATTTTTTAGAGCGGACGGTCGGCTATCCAGGGGTAACGACCGATCCGGCCCGGGAGCCGCTCGGTCTTTATCCCAGGGGGCGGGAGGGGACATTTCCCCCTTCCCGCCGCCTTCCGCCGCTCTTCTCCGGCCTCCCGTCCCACCGGGAGACTGGAGCGACGATCCGGCGCCTCCGATAGCTGGAAGGAGACCTGATAGAAGCCGTAATCGGCTCCGATCGGGTCTCCTGCGGCAAATTCCGGAAGCGACGTCACTTCCGGTTTCCTGGGCGGCTAACGGTGCCAATTTAAAAAAAAAATTACAGTATTCAGAATCACCTTTTTTGGCGATCTGAATACTGTGAAGTGCAAAGGAGGGATGGGGGGTCTTTTAGACCCCCAGCCCTCCAAAAAGTGTACCTTTCACCATATATTACTATCACAAGGGATGTTTACATTCCTTGTGATAGCAATAAAAGTGATCAGATTTTTTTTTTTTAAAGGAACAGTGCTAAAAACAAATAAATAAATAAAATTAAAAAAAAATTTAAAAAAATGTAAAGCGCCACCGTCCCCGCAAGCTCGCGCAACAAAGAAAACGCATACCTAAGTCGCGCCCACATATGAAAATGGTGTTCAAACCACACATGTGAGGTATCGCTGCGATCGCCAGAGTGTGAGCAATAATTCTAGCAAAATACCTCCTCTGCACCTCTAACCTGGTAACCGATAAAAAATTTTAAAGCGTCACCTATGGAACTTTGTCGCCATTCCGCGAGTGCGCGCAATTTTCAACCATGTCATGTATGGTATCTATTTACTCGGCATAACATCCCCTTTCACAATATACAAAAAAATTGGGCTAACTTTACTGTTGTCTTATTTTTTAACTCAAAAAAGTAAAATTTTTCCAAAAAAATCACACTTAAAAGACCACTGCGCAAATACCATGTGACAAAAAGTATTGCAACAATTGCCATTTTATTCTCTAGGGTGTTTGAAAAAAATATATATATAATGTTTGGGGGTTGCAAGTAATTTTCTAGCAAAAAAATATGTTTTTGCTTGTAACCGCCAAATGTAAAAAAGGGACCTGGTTGGTAAGTGGCATCAGCGCTGATCCATCTCTGAGGACACCATGTAGCCACAAACATTTTATATAACACAATCTGATTATTGTTCTCTCCTGTCTACAGTATCTCTCCCTCTCGGCAACTGCCTATAAAAGTCTACTGCTGCTTCTCATGCTGTATCTATCCATACACTGTTCACCCGCATGTCACACAAAAAATGTATATGCTTTGTGAATGAGTGTACACAATGCTAATCAAAGAATCCTGTCCTTGTCCAGCATGTCCCACATTCCAGGATCCTATACAGTGGTCTCTTACAGATAGAGAAGAAGCCGTTCTTACTGTCCGTCTCCAGGAATTTTACCCCCAATCTATAGAAATCCAATGGAACTGCAGTTGTGGAGAATCACTGATATCAGAGGATGATTATGAGAACAATGATGACACCACATATAATGTGATAAGTGAATGCAAAGTTCCTCAGGAGCACATGATACATCCAGATCCTACAATCAGGGTGACCTGGAAGCATGATACTATGACTGATCCCGAGTCCAGAGAAGTGTGTGTAAGAGATACAGGTAAATACTTCTATGTGATATTAATGATCTCACTTCTGATGTCACAATTTTACTGCTAGTACAGTCCATGCACACAAATGTGAATTGAGCACTAGAGTTGAGCGAACACCTGGACGTTCGGGTTCTGCTGGTCCGTCCGAACTTCGGGACAAAGTCCGGGTCCGGGTCCGGACGGAACCCGAACGATCGCACGGACGCAGGCCTGGGCCTGGGCCTGAAACAGGGCTTCAAGCCTGCCTGGTCGTCTTGGGCTTGCAGGTCCACAAGCGAGTTGAGATCACGAGTTAAGTGTAAACACACGTACCTGACATGATCGTCATTTTAACACTGTAGTCTTCACTCTAGTAATTATAGTGTATCTTCATAAATGGACATAGAGAATGTGTGTGAAGAGACCTGAGCCCTAGTCAGTATCATAGTACGAAGGTCCAGTGGGACTAACATCCTAGACCTACATAGTACACGAGGACTCCTTGAAACGTAAGTGAATAGTGTAATATACACCACAGTAGTAACAA
>BLSH010121161.1:416936-429493 GCA_018402905.1 Glandirana rugosa | reverse complement strand
CCATGAAAACCATAAAAAAACCATATGCTGTGAAGATACGAGATGTGCAGCACCTGAAACTACGGATACTGGAAGCCTGTGCTAGCATTTCTCCTGCGGTGTTGCTATCAGTGTGTGAAGAGTGGGAGAAGAGGGTTGCATTGACAATCCAACACAATGGGCAGCACATTGAACACATTTTATAAGTGGTCAGAAACTTGTAAATAACTCATGAAAGAATAAATTTATGTTAAAACCAAGCACACCATTGTTTTTCTTGTGAAATTCCCAATAAGTTTGATGTGTCACATGACCCTCTTCCTATTGAAAAAACAAAAGTTGGATTCAAAATGGCCGACTTCAAAATGGCCGCCATGGTCACCACCCATCTTGAAAAGTTTCCCCCTCACATATACTAATGTGCCACAAACAGGAAGTTAATATCACTAACCATTCCTATTTTATTAAGGTGTTTCCATATAAATGGCCTACCCTGTATACCACCAACCTTTTAATCAAAACGTCCATATACAGTTGTGCTCATAAGTTTACATACCCTGGCAGAATTTATGATTTCTTGGCCATTTTTCAGAGAATTTGAATGAGAACACAAACACTTTTCTTTCACTCATGGTGAGTGTCTGGCCGAAGCCAATCAACTGTGTTTACTCTTTTTATATCATAATGACAACAGAAACTACCCAAATGACCCTGATCAAAAGTTTACATACCCCAGTTCTTAATGCTGTGTATTGCTTCCTTTGACATCAATGACAGCTTGAAGTATTTTGTGGTATTTGTGGATGAGGCTCTTTATCTTCTCAGATGGTAAAGCTGCCCATTCCTCTTGGCAAAAAGCCTCCAGTTCCTGGAAATTCTTGGGCTGTCTTGCATGAACTGCACGTTTGAGATCTCCCCAGAGTGGCTCAATGATATTGAGGTCAGGAGACTGAGATGGCCACTCCAGAACCTTCACTTTATTTTGCTGTAGCCAATGACAGGTCCACTTGGCCTTGTGGTTTGGATCCTTGTCATGTTGTAATGTCCAAGTACGTCCCATGCGCAGCTTCCTGGCTGATGAATGCAAATGTTCCTCCAGTATTTTTTGATAACATACTGCATTCATCTTGCCATCAATTTTGACCAAATTCCCTATGCCTTTGTAGATCACACATCCCCAAAACAGCAGCGATCCACCTCCGTGTTTCACAGGACTTGTTGACTCCTCTCCAAATGTAGAGTTTATGGTTGTGGCCAAAAAGCTCAATTTTGGTCTCATCACTCCAAATGACTTTGTGCCAGAAGGTTTGAGGCTTGTCTCTGTGCTGTTTGGCGTATTGTAAGAGGGATAGTTTGTGGCATTTGCGTAGTAACAGCTTTCTTCTGGTGACTCGACCATGCAGCCCATCTTTCTTTAAGTGCCTTCTTATTGAGCATCTTGAAACAGCCACACCACATGTTTTCAGAGAGTCCTGAAGTTATTTGTGGGGTTTACCTGACAATGGTTTGGTTTCAACAGAACCCCTCATTTTCCACTTCTTGATTAGAGTTTGAACACTGCTGATTGGCATTCTCAATTCCTTGGATATCTTTTTATATCACTTTCCTGTTTTATACAGTTCAACTACCTTTTCTCGCAGATCCTTTAACAATTCTTTTGTTTTCCCCATGATTCAGAATCCAGAAACGTGAGTGCAGCACTGGATGAAAGATGCAAGGGTCTGTCAGGAGTACAGAAACTCATTGGCCTTTTATACACACACACTAATTACAAACAAACAGATCACAGGTGAGGATGGTTACATTTTATAGCCATTCAAACCCTTTTGTATCAACTTGTGTGCATGTTATCAGGCCAAAATCACCAGGGTGTGTAAACTTTTGATCAGGGTCATTTAGGTAGTTTCTGTTGTCATTATGATTTAAAAAGAGTAAACACAGTTGATTGATAATAAATGGCTTCAGTCAAACACTAACCATGAGTGAAAGAAATGTTTTTGTGTTCTCATTCATGTTCTCTGAAAAATGGCCAAGAAACCATAAATTCTGCCAGGGTATGTAAACTTATGAGCACAACTGTATATAAGAGCTGTAAGCAGCTTGTGGTAATTGACAAACGGTAGAAGAACAATTAGGCCTCTTTCACACTTTTAAACAGGGTCATTAGCTATTATATTTTGGTTAATCTCCCCCATGGATTTTTAACTTTTCTCTGATGTTCCTGATCTGCACATACAGTATGTTTTGGGTCACTGGGTCACTGAACATTGGGTTATTGCAACATTTGAAATGAGTGGCACAGCTTAGCATGCAAAAATCAGCTATTCCATGAGGAAGTTAGCAATGTCACCCCCTAATTATCTGACGTGACGTTTACTTCAAACACAACTAGGTGCCAATCCAGAGAAAAGACCAACCAAAGGAACTGTGGGACTTGCAGTGAAAACAGCTTGCCTGCCCAGTGGAGGAAATTCACAGAAGTCATCAGGTAAAGAAAATTATTTCATTTTCAGCTTGAGCAACTTCCATTAGCACACAAACAATGCCCCTTCTCTCTGTTTTTTCTCTTGCCTTGTCCCGACCCTGTGCCCAGGGTCGGGACAAGGTTTCAAAGTTTCGTTTTCACGCGTTAAAAATCTCTTTTTTTTGGTAGAACCACTAAACATGACATATTTTCTGAAAGCAGAGGTCCTGTAGAATAAAATAGTGGTGGTTGCAATTGTTATGTTGCATGATTATTGTACCGTTGTTTATTAAATGCATATTTTTAGAAAAAGAACACAGTACAAACGCAATACAATGCCCAACTTTTTGTAACATATAAAACATGTGGTTGCATCGAGTAAACAGATACCAAACAGCATTTACAGGTTATCAATTAAGAGTTACCCATGAAGTATAGTTCAAGATTTATTGCTCTCAAGCCAACATTTGCAGCAAGGCCTCACATGTGTGGCATGATTGTTGTTAACAGATAGCAATGGGCAGGTGAAAGGTCCTCTTTGTGGACACATCAGGGGACACCCAATGAGTCAAGCTAAGATTGTCTTTAGCTGCTTTCCCTGCTACAGTAGTTGAGGAATGAAACCAAAAGTGTGTAGTGCCCCCATAGTATAGGTGCGTTTTCTATCAGGGTTTGCTAGGTGAGGTAAAATTTAGTCAGGCCTGACTGTAGGTGCAGGCCTGAATGTTTTGATCTGGGCCGGGAGGAGTGGCTCAGATTGGAGTGGACTTGACAGATGAGGTCACCAGAACCTCCCACTTCTTTCTAGAAACCTGGGGAGGGCTTCTGGTCAGAGAGCTGGGAGATAGGTGGAGCCATCTGGAGTGTTCTAGGGAGCCCTGTCCAATCCCAAGAAGGATTGGCAGGGGGCAGGCCTCCTAAAATACTTAGAGTCAGCCCAGTCTGGGAGGAGTGTCGGGTGGAAGTGTGGAGATGTAGCAGAGGCGCTGTGGGTACTCCCTACCTGGGAGGTCGCCCTAGTCTGGGGAGGGTGACCTTGGGGCCTGAAGGTTCGGGTGCAGCCAGGAAGGTGGTGTTTCCTGGAGTCGCACAGGGAACAGGAGAACAGCGGAGGTGCTACACAGTGAGAGACTTTAAAGAGATCCACCGATTTGGTGAGTGACGGTCCCTGGGAACTGCAAGAGAAAGTGCTGGAGCAGGCTGGGAGAGGAATAGTGGACAGTCTGTGGGAGCCTTGGAAGCCAGTTCAGGGAAAGGAGAGTCACTGAGGAAAAGCAGGTCGGTGGGACCTGAAATAAAGATGGGCTGGGAGTTGTAGTACATCAAAGGCCCGGCTAGCACTCAAGTACTTTTTGCTACACATTCAGGGCCCTGTGATCACTTGCCTGTAATGGGTGCTCCGGAGGTTCTGCTGAGAGTAGGTTTCGCCATGTGCTAACCGCGGTGAAGAGGAAGGAACAGAGAAGCTTGATACATTTCCTTTCAAGCTGGAAACTAAGTGATGTGCTGGAGAGAAGTAATGGAGTGATGATTTACTAAGTTCTGTGCTGGAGAGAGAACTGTAGGAGAAACGGTCAGCAAGTTAAGTGCTGGAGAGTTGTGAGGAGTAACAGTCTGCAGAGGGACGGTCTGCAGTGAAGTGTGCATATACAGAAGTGTATATGGACTTTGTGTAATACAATTCTTTGGGCATCCCACAGTCATCCCTTATCCCCATCCAAGTTATTTCCCATAAATAAAACAACAAAAACAAGAGCCTGCCTGGTCAGTGTCTACGGATGTGTGAAATATGGTGTGATTGATGGCAGCTATAAGGTGAACCACTACTACCAGCCACTCTCAAGGGAGCTCATGGCTACAAGTGACAAAATCATTGCAAGGTCCAGCTTCATTACTCAAAGGGGTGATTGGGAACTGGATCTCCTCTTACTTAACGGATGGGGCATTTTTCATTGGTCCTAGGCTTCCTAGTGGAACAGGAGAGCCAGGAACCACTGTGGACAGTGGATGGAAGAATCCGCCCTTCTCCACGGCCACCCAATCTACTTTTTGCTAAACAGCTGGCTAAAAAAATAATACCAAGCTCATGGCTGCAGCTGCAGACACAAGCTTGCTTTAAACACTTGAAGTCAAGGACATTTTAATAAGGCCCAAGGACTCCGAGTGGTTAATCTACAACACCACTCTCCCTTAATGATTAACATATGAAATTCCATTCTATAAACAGGATTTCAGACTCTATAATCATGTCCTGTACTGGTGCTATACTTGTCTCTTTCATACAGCTCTGTGCAGCAGAGAGGAAAGCAGTCCAGGAATCAGAAAAACAGCCAATTAGATTACTCTGACCTCATTCTGTCCCTTATGTAGCTAACTGTTACATAATTCAATAACAATCTCAAAGTACTTATATCTTTATTTGTACTTCTCCACATCAAAAGATCCTTCTTAATATCTAACATATAACTTCAGATTATGTAAAATCTCCTTTTAATTAGTGATTTCTTGGCTAATTGTGTATTATGTATATTTGGACTTCTCATTTCTTTCAGATTTTCCATGGAGCCCCGAGGTTACAGAGATCTCCAATCCAGTTCTGTTATTAGGTCGGTCGGTGACGATGCAGTGTGAGATCTCTAATTTCTTCCCCAATAACCTGACTGTGACGTGGTTTGTGAAGGAGAGAGGAAGTCAGGAATATGTCCCGGTGGATCTGAAGAAAGCCTACAAGATAATGGTCTCCCAACCACAATACTCTGATTCTGGATACTCCTGTACCTCCTCTGTACAGTTCATCCCATCTCTCTCCTCTCACCATGGGGTCCTGTTCATGTGTAAAGTGAACCACCCCAGCCTGAACCATCCTATAGAGAGGGTCAGGGAACCAATGTTCATAACATGTGAGTCTAAAGTTCTTTCAACTTTTTTTCCAGAGAAAACTTTTTATTGACATAAATTCAAAATAGTACACAAATCAACAGCATTACACCACTCTCTACAGCATATACAAAAATGTCCGGCAAATGAACAAAAATTGGGGTCAGTTGGTACACATGTAGCATATATGAAGACACATAAAAATGGAAAACCAATTCATTAAATTGCAAAGTTTGAAAGACCGCAGTCAATTAAGGCCATTGAATCGACTGTTGGATATAAGAATTAAAAATGCGAGAAAAGCGACGGGAGGTAGATATATGTAACGTACGCTGCCAAATATGTATTTCCAATTAAGCAGGTGAGGCCCAAGAAGTAGGGTGCAATAGTGGAGGGTCCTCCCTTCAGCTGTTAATAGCATAAAGGAGTAAGATTCAGTACATTATATGGCTAAACCTTGGGCATCAATCCAGCTGGTCCAAAGTTTACCAAATTTCTTGGAGCAGATGCGGCTAGCATAGGTAATTTTGTATAAAGGGAGTACCTTATTAACTGCAGCCTTTCACCCATACACTGAAGAAGGATTGTTAGTGTTTTTTAGTGTTATCCCATCCCTTAGAAAAAATAAGAACTGGGCAGTGAGAGGGTGATAGTTTTAATCATATTTTACCTGCCTGGAGTTAGGCTTTAAGAAGTGCCTGTAACACTGTTTATGGTTGAATATTTATTTCTTCTACATAGCCCAACAATTCAGAATTACTGTTGTAAACTTGTTTGGCTGTACATCTCCTGTGGCTCACAGTAGTGTAGTCCATTTTGCACTCCTGTGACCCATGTTCAGCAGACAGCTGGCTGAAGCTCACTGTCGGCTGATGTCATAGACCGGGTCCAGGCTGGGGAAAGATCGTGACCATATGGTTGGAATTCACCCAGATGCCTGGACCGGCCCCTGGCTCATCCTCTAAGCGAGCCACTGAGAGCCTGAGCCAGCCGCTCCCTCCCCCCTCCACTGCCCCGCGCTCCAATGAGCGTGGGGGGAGGCAAGGCAGAGAGCCAGTGACTGACTTTTACCAGTATTCTCTCTGCTCACAGAGCACTGAGAAATGAGTGATCAGCGGTCTGTGATTGCTCAGTTCTCAGTCTAAGAGTCGACAGGGTCTAATGCTGCATCCACCTAGGTAGGTTCACAATAATTACCTAGGTAAGTATGATTTAAAGAAAACAAAAAAACTTTTCTTTTAGATGTTTTTTGGAACATCCTATATGATTTGTGTCTTTTTTAACCACTTGCTGCATGCCCGCCGTCAAATGACGAAGGGGCGGTGCGGCTCTCGTTCTGGGTGGACATTATAAGACGACACGCCTGCGGGGGCGTGCAGCATGGCAAAATGCCCTGATTACAAAAAAGTGCAATCAGTGCCCACCAGTGCCAGTAATCCATGCCCACCAGTGCCAGCAATCAGTGCCCACCAATGCCAGCAATCAGTGCCCACGCTTGCCAGCAATCAGTGCCCATTAGTGATGCCAGTCAGTGCTGGCTTTCAGTGTTTATCAGTGCCTCCTATCAGTGCTGCCCACCAATGCCCATCAATGCCCATCCGTGCCACCCATCAATGCTCATTAGCGCCCATCAGTGCCGTCTATCTGTGCCACCTATCAGTGCCACCCATCAGTGCCACCTATCAGTGCTCATCAGTGCCACATATCAGTGCCACCCATCAGTGCCCATAAGTGCGGAATATTAGTGCCTCTTCATCACTGCCACCTAATCAGTGCTGCCTGATCAGTGCCCATAAGTGCCACCTCATCAGTGCCCATCAGTGCAGCCTATCAATGCCCATCAGTGCAGCCTCATCAGTGCACATCAGTGAAGGAGAAAAATTACTTATTTACAAAATTTTTTGTAAAATTAAAAAACCCAGTGGTGATCAAATACCAGCAAAAGAAAGCTCTATTTGTGGGAGCAAAATTATAAAAATTTTGTTTGTGTACAGTGTTGCGTGACCGCACAATTGTCATTGTGAGAGCGCTGAAAGCTGAAAAATGGCCTGGGCAGGAAAGGGGTGAAAGTGCCCAGTTTTGAGGGGGGAAGCCGGAAAATGTCTCTGATCTGGTCCTGTATGGCCATGCAGGGCTTTCTTTAACACAGGGCAAAAGTGGCAGCTGCCCCAGGCCCAGTCATTGTTGTGGGGCCCAAAACAGCTGCCTCTTGAGCCCTGCACTGCCCCCAAATAGTTGATAAGTGGATTCGGGAGGACCCAAGAATATGTTTGCCCAGGGTCCAATCAATATTAAAGACGGCCCTGTGGCCACAACTTACAAATGCCAGTGTCCATGGTACAATAGGTAACATTACGCTATGGCCATCCTAGAAAGGTGGCAATATATTGTTCCACATGATACTGCAAAATCTAAGGTCAGCCTTAGGTAGCCCTTGGATTAATTGTGAAACCCCTGCAGATATCTGAGATTCCCAACAAGGGGGTTGGATGCTTTCTCTCTTTTTTTCATGCCAGACATTTGGAAATGCACAGTTTTGGATTTTGTTGGTTTTAATTGAACATGGATGCTAGAAAAATGTTAGCTGACAGACATATATGCACCATCCCTCTTATGTTCTTCTGAAGAAGTGAATTATGTTCACGAAAAGCATTGCAAAGTATCTACTTATAATGTATGTGGATGTTATCAAACAAGTGTTAGATAATCTACTGTATATATGAGTTATGGATCCATTTATGAACTCACTATGATAAGCAATGTGTGTAGTCTGGTAAATTAGCTTTTGGGGATCACTTTTCAAGGGAAAAGATTCAGCGTGGATGTCAATTTCTTTAAAGTCTGGCAGCTTGCCAGGTTTATTTTTACAGGTTTGTAAGTTTAAAACATAAAGAGAAACAGAAACAAAACCTTGCCATTTGGCGCTACACTAAACAAAGAGATTCCTCTCTATACAGTGTAGGGCTGTCCCCGACACCCACAAAACATAAACACATTGCAAACCTTGTTTTTAGAATCCAAATTAGCACACAGAGCTCTCTCAGCTTTCTCTCTCTGAGATCCAGGATCGAGCTCTCCCCTGTTCTCTTCCTGGTCATTAAATGCGGGTGGAGAGGGGTTTGAGTGGACCAGAAAGTCCGGGCCGGAACCAGCTCTGCCACGGTGGCCGGCAAAACCCGGGTCGGACTCCCGCTAGTTGCCTCAAAATGATCGCATGCAAGGTGACAAGAATCCCCCTTCCATTGTGGTGCCTCGCATAACATCACAGTAGGTATATATTGTAGCGAAGCTTTTGAACAATCAGCCATATTTTGTTGTGGTTTTAAAAAAAACCTTTGTATACATAGACAATCTTTCTTCAATATATAAATACACGTGAGCTATATATTTATCTTAAAAGTACCACTTAATGATATTTGTCCATGGACTCTCAACTGTAAATAGGATGTTGGTACCCTTTGATGCATACCAAATGGTGAGCAATCCAATGATTGGTCATGTTATAAATCAGTCCAACCTACCTCTAACATAGCTAAAATTGTGGACATTCTTTAATTGATGTTTGTGTTATTAATTTCTAGTGACCCCTGTGCTATCAGACCCAGTAAGATTAGACCTTTATAAATCTGGGGACATACTTTGCTCTGTGCATCTTGACAAGTTCTTTCCCAAAAACATCAACCTTACATGGACATTTGGAAGAGAACAACACAAAGAATCCTCATTGACGAAAACCATTCTTGCGGAGAATAATGAGGAGATGTTCGGTGTTATCAGTGAAAGTAGAATTCCCTGGGATCGCCTACAGTTTCCTGTTCGAGTAAGCTGGGAACATGAGTCTATGGAAGGACCTCAATATACAGAGCTGCAGAGATCAGGTGATGATCACACAACACATTGTACAGCAATGCCTCTAACATACAAGATTGGAATACAATAGATAGCAAAAAAGTGGCATTCACATAAAAGGAGACAATGAGAGAAGATGTACAGTAAGCTACCAGAATATCAGATGGCATCACAAAATCCATAAGCAGAGCTTCCCATTTAAACTTCCTTACCTGTAGACCCCAATCCATTGATGAAGCTGTATTTACAAAAGAAGAAAACTGGAAACTGTGAAGCATCTGAAAAGGAACACACACACATACTGTTAGTAAATCAGTTTCTGGCTACAATAAGTAGGAGTGGTGAGCGAGTAGCTGGAGGTCCAGTTGCTTGAGAGTTATAGAATTTGAAACCAACTGAGTTTTTACCAGGTTGCTAGAATATGTACATTTCTATCATATCCATGATGGATTCTACACGTTTGTGACAACCACCATAGATAATTTTCAGTACTCTTGTTGATGATCACATACAGTCAAACATGCGTTTAACCAAATTGAAGAAAGTCATATAATTTCTGAACTTTAAGACACACTGCAGATTGAACGATCTATACTTTAGAACATCAGATAAAAAGCAAAATGTGTTGTATTACTAAAATTGTCCTTATGTTTAAAATTGTACCCCACAGATTATCCATGGCCACCTGTGCTGGATGACTTAGAACTTTCTGTTTTGGTTGCCAACTCTGAATGTAAACTCCACTGTAGAATCTCTGGATATTTCCCTGATGATCTGACTGTGAGCTGGTATAAGAAAAAAGAAGGGACAGATGACCATTTTCCTGTTGGTGATGACACTGAATACAAGACTACACTCAATCAACACCAGAGACAGTCAGATAACACATACAGCTGTACAGCCAGTCTGCTGTTCACCACAACGCTGCCAGAAGACCAGAGGTCAGAGTTCATCTGCAGAGTGCAGCATCCTGGTATGGAGCATTATATAGAGAGAAGAACAGGACCAATACAAATCCATGGTGAGTTTCCAACATAAAAGACAGTAGCAGTTGTACTATGGCAAAGCACCAGATTTTACCACACTGCCTATTGTCAATCTTGTACCTGCCATAAAAATCTTCACATGTTTTTTATAGTAGATGATAAGAACATTGTACTTTGCAGATCTGTAATTAGAAATGCTGCTTAAATAATTTGTGATCTAAGGGTCAACTCCTTTGTCGGTCACTGTGATCACTGAATAACAAGGATAAGCAGATCCCTGAGCACAAGTCATAATAAGCAGATCTTCCCATCTATACCAGGTTACAGATGCCCACAAAAGAGCTTACATCTTCGAATACAGTGTTTCTCAACCACAGTTCCATGGAACCCTAGGGTTCCTCTTGCGGTTTCTAGGGCTTTCTTAAACAGTGAGCAATAGTGTATTTATTTTCCACCTACACTGACCACCAATGCAAGGGGGCAAATTCCCAATAACCACCAGCGTAAAGGGTTACTCTTACAATGATTTCTAATGTTGGAGGGCACCACAGGTTTTACTGTCTGCATTTGCTTTCCATAGTTATTATTTATTTTAAGAATACTACTGAACATCATTTTATAGGGGGATTATAAGAAAAATAATATCTGCTCTGTGTGGCAAATACACTAAGGACACCACTTCACTTCATTTTTTATTTAAAACTTTATTCAACCTATTGATAGTACCTTAAGCTGTAGGTATGAGTAATTTTTGCCGGGGTTCCTTCAAGAACCTATAAATTATTTCAAGGGTCCCGTAGAGGTAAAAAGATTGCAAAAGGCATTTCTTTTTTTATTATTATTATTATTATTTGTTTTATTATTTTCCATACCATACAAAAAATAAATAAGACATACCTTTTGCACAATGCATAAAACCAATACATCTTCTTAAAACAGTATTTCCTTATTTCCCCCACCCCCCCACCCTACTATCTCCCCCGACCTCCCACTCCCAACCCTAAGTTCTAGCCACATCTTTCATCCGAAACCTTTAACCCCATATATACCTTTGATTTTTTTAATGTTACCCATCCATCCCATTTCTCTGACCATTCCTCTGTTTCCTTCTCACCCTGCTTTTTATGTATTCCATGTTGAATTTCTCTTCTACCCTGATACACCATTCTTTCAGTGAGGGACTTTCTGTTTTTTGCCAGTATCTAGGGATCAGGCCCTTCGCAGCATTCAAAAGGTGTGGCACCACTGTCTTTACATACTGTTTAATGGGTTTATCCATCCCATGGAACAAACAACCCCAAGGGTCCACCTGGATCTCTATCTCTGTTATTTCTTTTATTAAGTTTAACACCCCCCTCCAGTATTCTTTAATCTCGGGACACTCCCACCATAAGTGTGTCGTTGTCCCTTCAGCCTTACATCCTCGCCAAGAGAGTGCAGACTTCTCAGGTTGAAATTTCGCCATTTTGTCCGGGGTTAGATACCACCATGAAAACACTTAAAATTAATTTCCCACATCCTACTATAAATTGCGGATTTATATAATAGCGTCATTATTTTTTTTCAGCTGTTGACCTCCCCACCCGTGAGCCCAATTCCTTTTCCCATCTATCAATGCATGGCGGTCTCTCCTCTCATTGTCACCAACATCTTATATAGTCTTGAAACCCTTCCCTTTATTTCGTTATACATATTTTTTCCAATGGTGATAACTCATTTTCTGTTCTTAAGGAATGTGGCAATGAGGCTACAAAATGCCTCATTTGCAAATAGCGCCATTCATTCATATCTGAGAAATCTTCCCTTTGCCTTAATTCCTCCAGTGTAGTTAATTCCCTCTTCACCATTATATCTTTTAATTTTAATGTGTCCCTTTTTATCCATTTTCCAAACCATTCCTCTTTCCCTTGTGCAAAGTAATTAGTTCCACATAGTGGAGTGAGTGGAGAATTAAATTTCCAATTATTGTGTGCAAAAATTTTATCTCAAATTTTGAATGTGTCAAATCACTTCTGTTTCCATCGAAGACCCTATATTCAGGTGGTATCCATACTATCTTTCCTAACTGTGTCTTACTAATTGTGCTCTCTAACTTCACCCATTTTTTCTCTTCTGTGTTATTAACAGCTACCTTTGTCTTCACTAAACTGTGTAAGTTTTAAACTCTATTTTAAAAACGTGTGTTATTAACCTTTAAATTAAGAGGTGAGTGAGGTGATACACCTTGATTAATGAAACGTGTTCCCTTTCTCCTTACCAAACCTTTTACCTATTTTTCCCTGTGTAATTTTAATTTTCTATATTACCACTTCTCCCTTAATTGATGTGACCTCCTTAATTCCGTTTCCCTTCTAAAGAGTCTATACTTACTTACCGCGATAAACGTTTACTCCGTAAAACAT
>BLSH010121161.1:392890-415415 GCA_018402905.1 Glandirana rugosa | reverse complement strand
CTCCGTGTCCCCCCCCCGCAGCTCCGAAGGACACCGCTGCTCTCAGGGTACACACGCCGCTATCGGCTCTGGGGTGCCTAGCATGGCGTTGGCCTAGATTCACTCAGTCCTCCTTCCTGCAGTGTGTGCACAGCGGGCGTTGAGGGGGGTGAGCTTTCAGGCGGGGGCGTGACGGAGGTTCACTCGCATCTCCAGCTGCAGCTATGTGGGAGTGCGGGATGGGCATCAGCTGTTGGCCAGCGCCATAATCAGGCCTCTCCCTCATCCGCAAAACGCATTTCTAATAATATAAACATATCTGCTGTACATACTGTATATCTCAATGATGGCAATATCTACCTGGTTTTACATGAAGAACAAACAGGATTTTAATTATTTAACCATTAGCAGTACTCATCCTCTTTATCCCTTTAAATCATCTTTATCATTTTCTCATAGCTTTCCATACATTGTTCACCTGCATGTCCAATATATTGCAAAAAAAAAACTTTTTTGAGTGTACACAATGCTAATCAAACAATCCTGTCTTTGTCCAGCATGTCCCACATTCCAGGATTCTATACAGTGGTCTCTTCCAGACAGAGAAGAAGCCGTTCTTACTGCCGTTCTCCTGAAATTTCATCCACAATCTATAGAAATCCAATGGAGCTGCAGTTGTGGAGAATCACTGATATCAGAGGATGATTATGAGAACAATGATGACACAACCTTTAATGTGACAAGTAAATGCAAAGTTCCTCAGCAACACATGACACATCCAGATCCTACAATCAGGGTGACCTGGAAGCATGATACTATGACTGATCCCGAGTCCAGAGAAGTGTGTGTAAGAGATACAGGTAAATACTACCATAAGATCATCTCACTGCTGATGACACTGTAATGACACGCTTGTACAGTTGTATGAGCTAATGTTGATCATGTTACAAATTTTACAATATGAAATCCTTAAAAATGTAATAGGCGTGTAAGCGCTTTGTAGACATAGAGAATTTGCGCCAAAAAGTTTACTTACCTGGATTAGGTGCCTGTACTATAGAACCTTACAGACTTTTATGGGGCTATCTCATGAGTGATGCCCAGGGGCTTAACGATAGGGGTTGCCGGTGGTGGCATTTAGAGGATCCAATCCTCCTCCATTTTCCTCTATCCAGTTTACTTGTCTTCTGCTGTTCCCAGGGTCCCTGTGTGCTTCCCTGGTCCCCCCCCCCCCCCCACAGAGCTGCTGTCTTCCCCCTCCTCTCTCCTGCCAGCTGCTGTAGAAGATGAGTCATGATGGAGAGATGGGAACGTGTCGGTAAATTTGTAATTTACCGGCTCCTCTTTTTCTGAATGAACAGAGTCAGTGATTGGTACCAATTGGTTCATTCATAACTGAAGCATAGTAAACTGTTTTTATTATACTTCCATTTCTGAATGAATGGGAGGCTTGGTGCACAGCTATTCCTGCCGATTCATTCTGTGCAGCTGAGGCTACAGAGATGGAAATTGAGAGCTGAGGTTTGTTTAGACCCCTGATATCTCATCAAAGGCCCCCAACAGAGCTCCTAAAAAAAAGTAAAACGTTGTTAAAATAAAATTAAATGGTAAAAAAATAATAAAATAAAAATTAAAAACTACTGACACCAGTGAGGGAACTATCAGGATTGCAAAGGTTGCAATTGTGACTGGGCCCTGGCATTTCACCACCATGGGGAGGCCCGAAGATGGCAGAAAGGTGGCCTGCTGCAGAACTTGTGAAAGGGCCCCGCTGTGGTACTGTAATAAAGAGACCCGCGATAGGAGTAAAGATCCCAGGATCAGTGGGAAGAGGGAAGGGCCCTGGCCAGGGGTTAGGGGGCCCTTCATAAATTCTTGCCCCTGGGCCCTGAAGGCTCTAGCTATGCCTCTGGTGATGCCTGTACAGTGATACAGCTCCTTAGAAGTTTAGACACTTCTAAGATACAGGTATGGCCAGGATAGAAGAGATTTTCCTCAGAATTGATAATGAATACTAAAGGCTGCATGCATCAGGCCAGGGGTAAGTGTACAGCTCATCTGGAGAAAGGGAGTTTATATATATATATATATATATATATATATATATATATATATACATATATACACACACACACACACACACTCACCAGCCATTTTATTAGGTATACCCGTTCAATTACTTGGTAACACAAATTGCTAATCAGCCAATCACATGGCAGCAACTCAATGCATTTAGGCATCTAGACGTGGTGAAGAACTGAATTTCATTGACTTTGAACGTGGCGTGGTTTTTGGTGCCAGACAGGTTGGTCTGAGTATTTCAAAAACTGGGATTTTCAAACACAACCATCTCTCATTCAGAGAATGGCCTGAAAAAGAGAAAACATACAGTGAGCAGAAGTTGTGTGGAGGGGGCGTGTCCGGGCAGCGGATGTAGTCGGCTGCTTTCCTCTCTTGCTCCGCCGAACATCCGAGCGTTTATCCTGACGGCATATACATACCTCCCACGATCAGCACTATTCTGTCACCGGAGGATTCCCTAGAGCCTGCCCAATCTTTTCAGAGGAAGCACGAGGGTACCGGCCATGTCAAAACAGAATAAAGAGGTCCGGACCTCGGACACCATGAGACAAGATGGCGCCGGCTCCCACAGGACACAGAAGGAGCAGCTAAAGGCTGCAGCTCAGAAGCTGTTCTCCAAGCAGCAGCCCAAAGACACTCTTCCAACATCTGCGTCCTCCAGGGAACAGTCTGGGGGAACCTCGGAGGCTGATGATACAGTCTCCCTTGAGGATGGCAATGGATCCGGCATTATATGGAACGCAGTGAGTACCCCGGCAGACATCTTTGCCAAGCCAGCAGGGCCTACAGACCAGGCAGTGGATTATGAGCCCACCCTGCGTGACATCTTTGCAGCAGTGAATGCAGGCAATGCATCCATAGCAGCAATGACAGATGAGTTAAAAGGGGTGAAAGCTGAGATCTCTTTTCTGAGACATGATGCCCAAAAGTTGAGAGAGAGAACATCCGCACTGGAGGGGAGAGTTGGCTCCCTTGAGGATGACTTGGTCTCTATGCAGAGAGACCTCAGCTATAATGTGCAAATTGTGGATCAAAAACGCCTAGAGGAATTGGAGAACAGGATGAGACGCAATAATATAAGGCCTATTGGTAGAAGGGAAAAACCCGGTACAATTTATTGAGCAATGGCTGATAACCACCTTTGGCGTGAATGCGTTTTCCCAAATGTTTGGGGTGGAACGCGCTCATAGAGTCCCTGCACGGCCTTCGCCACCGGGAGCTAACCCAAGACCCTTTTTGTTTAAGCTCCTGAACTTTAAAGATAGAGATGTTATCCTTAACAAGGCCCGCACTATGGTGGGCACGTTATCCATTGAAAACACCAAGGTGTCCCTGTTCCCTGATTTCTCAGCAGAGCTGCAAAAGCATAGGGCACAATTTAATGATGTCAAGCGCCGACTGCGCTCATTGGAGCTAAAGTATGCCATGTTGTATCCGGCCAGACTGAGAGTGGAAGCTAAGGGAGTGGTACACTTCTTTGACAAACCAGCGCAGGTCATGTAATGGCTGGATAGAGAGGAACACTCCCTGCGTGCGGGGGGAGGGGCAACTGGAGCCCTCCTGAGTGCCCTACTGTTTGGAGGGGAGCATATTGTCATTTCTACTATCTCTTCGCAAGCTTGTGTATAATTGGTCAGATGGCCTGTTTTTCTCCTAAGAGAGGCAGAGGATGATCGTTCTTTTATTAGACTACTGGACTACACCTACCCAGGTAGTAGCTGAACTACATGTTGCAGAGGAGCTCCGCTACACAAGGGGCCGAGTTCCCACTGTTGCCCCACATGATTCCAGGTGGAATACTTTGGTTAGTTTTTCTCAGGTTGAGAGCCCTGTTGGCTCCAATGGTTACGTTTGGATCACACACACTGCATGGCCCGAAAATACCCGGCCCCCCTTGCTTACTTGGGGTGATGGCCATCACTCAGAATTGAAGCACATGTATCAACAATGGTTTATTATGTTTCACCCGCTCTGGCACAAGAATCTGATCAGTATGGATGGTTCATGGATGTATTTCTATATGGTAAAGAACATGGATATTAGAGGCCCGTTGGCGACTATATGCACTGTACAGCGAGATGGCGGGAAAGGTTAAAATCCTATCATGGAATGTTAGGGGAATGGGGAATGCCACTAAAAGACTGGCAGTCCTGCGCACCCTTAAAATGTTTGACACGTCAATAATTTGCCTCCAGGAGACACATTTGCCACCGGAGAATACTCCACAGTTCTCACAGAGACAATATGGTCACCAATTTCATGCTACTTACTCTTCATATTCCAGGGGTGTCAGTATTTTAGTGAGGCAAGGAACGAAGTTCCTACCACATAATGTGATGATTGACCCACAGGGTCTTTATTAGGCTTGTGCAATTCGTTTCGTTCCGAATTTCATTTTTACCGAATTTTGCAAAATTCTGCAATTCGGACGAATTCCGAATTTTCGTTTTTTCCGAATCGCGGTAATTCGGAAATTCGCGGTAATTCTGCAATTTCGTTAATTCGCGGTAATTCGGCAATTGCGGTAATTCGGAAATTCACGGTAATTCGGCAATTGCGGTAATGCGGTAATTCGACAATTTCGGTAATTCGGAAATTCGGCAATTGGAACAGACGAAAATCCGAAATTTGGAAATTCGGAAATCCGAAAACTGGAAAAAACTAAGAATATTTGAAATAATAACTAACTAATAACTATTAAATTTTAGGTATTGGAAATTCCTTGAAAGTTTGGCTGTTAATGAACTTAATATGAAATTTAGCACTAATAGTCATACTTTCAAGAAAATGTCAATACCTATATTTAAATAGTTATTTATTATTATTTCAAATATTCTTTTTTATTTCCGAAATTCTGAAATAAGGAAGAACATTTGAAATAAGTTATTAATTTATAATTTTTACTTATTATAAATTATAATAAGCTATTATTATTTCAAATGTTTTTCCTTATTTCTGACCTTTGCAGTGTGTGACTGTATATTTGCATACTGTATGTATGTGTGTGTGTATACTGGGTGTGTATATACTGGGTGTATATTGGATGTATATTGTATGTATACTGTGTGTTTACATACAATATAAGCACAGTATATACACACCCAGTATGCACACACACATACATACAGTATGCATATATACAGTCACACACTGCAAAGCTCAGAAATAAGGAAAAACATTTGAAATAATAATAGCTTATTATAATTTATAAGTAAAAATTATAAATTAATAACTTATTATTTCAAATGTTCTTCCTTATTTCCGAATTTCGGAAATAAAAAAGAATATTTGAAATAATAATAAATAACTATTAAATATAGGTATTGAAATTTTCTAGAAAGTAAGACTATTAGAGTTGAGCGAACCCGGACTGTAAAGTTCGGGTCAGTGCCGAACTTTGGGGTGTCCGGGACTCGGTCCCGAACCCGGACTTTTCAAAAAAAGTCTGGGTTCGGGTCCGGAGTTCTGGTAATTTTAATAAAAGTTCAGAAAATTGCTGTAAAAAAGTCCTGGAAGGTCCTAGAGGTCTGCAAAAGGGTGGAAAATGGGGGTAAGGGTGGGACAAGTGCCCTACAAAGAAATTGGGACAGGGAAATAACTAAAAGCATTTTTTAAAAAAATTCAAAAATGGAGGTGGATTTGGACCATCTTCAAACTGTGTCTGAAAAGTATTAATTAACGGTAGAAGCCATATCACTGTTCTAAAATCATCTTCAAACTGTGTCAAAAAAGTATAAAGAAGCAGGGAGAACCCATATCACTGTTCTGCAAACATCTGGAAACTGTGTGTAACACTTTAACTAAAACCGGGAGGAACCATATCCCTGTTCTGCAAACATCTGAACACTGTTTAGAACACTTTCCATAAAACCGGGAGGAACCATATACCTGTTCTGCAAATATCTGGAAACTGTTAAGAACACTTTACCTAAAACCGGGAGGAACCATATACCTGTTCTGCAAACATCTGGAAACTGTTTAGAACATTTTACCTAAAACCGGGAGGAACCATATACCTGTTCTATAAACATCTGGACACTGTTTAGAACACTTTACCTAAAACCGGGAGGAACCATATACCTGTTCTGCAAAAAAAAAAATTATAAATTAATAACTTATTATTTCAAATGTTCTTCCTTATTTCCGAATTTCGGAAATAAAAAAGAAATAAAAAAGAATATTTGAAATAATAATAAATAACTATTAAATATAGGTATTGACATTTTCTTGAAAGTATGACTATTAGTGCTAAATTTCATATCTAAGTTCATTAACAGCCAAACTTTCAAGGAAATTCCAATACCTAAAATTTAATAGTTATTAGTTAGTTATTATTTCAAATATTCTTCGTTTTTTCCAATTTTCGGATTTCCGAATTTCCGAATTTCGGATTTTCGTCTGCTCCGATTGCCGAATTTCCGAATTACCGCAATTGCCGAATTACCACGAATTTACGAATTTCCGAATTACTGCAATTGCCGAATTACCACGAATTTTCAAATTTCGGATTTCCGAATTTTTAATTTCCGAATTAAGAATTTTTTTAATTTCCGAATTTCCGAAAAACGAATTTTTTAGCCATGCACAAGTCTAGTCTTTATGTTATGCTCAATACAGGGGTATAGGTGCATCATAGCTGGGGTGTACACCTTTCTCCGCCGAGCTCCTGAAATATTTGTCTAAGTATACCACACATTTCCCAGATGTACCAACCCTAGTAATAGGGGACTTTAATAATGTTCTTGACAAAAACATGGATAGACTCACTGGGAATCCAGTGAGGGCAGGCACAGTAGCATCTAGCCCCACAGCATTTGCTAAATTACTGGGGGAGCTTAGGGATGTGTGGAGAATGAGACACCCTGATCAGTATGTGTATTCTTGTTTCTCTGCTACATATGGGGGACTTTCTAGGATTGACCTGGGTCTGGGAAATGTGGCCATTCTTTCAGCAGTAACAAATTCCCAATATGAGCCTAGGACGGTCTCCGATCATTCTCCCTTTTGGGTTGAAGTATCCATTAATAATACTATAGGGAGACCGTGTTGGAAATTGAACCCTTTCTGGTTGTCCCTATTCCCAGACCCGGATCCGATGGAGGGGGATATTTCTATGTTTTTTTAACTTAATATTGATACTAGGGAATTAAATGTGGTTTGGGACGCGGTTAAAGCCTTTATGAGGGGAACCTTTTATGTAGAGGTATATTCCTCAAAAGTACATCCCACTCAGGTGGACTTGGAGACATTCCTTGATAAATTCCCTATTCCTCCATTACCTGTCCAGGATGTTATACTATTAGATGCCCCAATTACAGGAGAGGAGCTATTGGAGGCATTGGCCCAAACCCATAATGGGAAAGCCCCTGGCTCGGGTGGCCTGCCATCTGAAGTGTACAGGAAATACTCCACTCAACTGCTCCCGATATTATTGAGGGTATATAATGAGGCATTGTCAAAAGGTAAACTGCCAGCATCTATGAACGAAGCAATAATAGTGGTCTTGCTCAAACCCGGGAAAGACCCCGCTGAACCGGATTCATATCGGCCCATTTCCCTTCTCACGTTTGACGTGAAACTCCTGGCACGAGTGCTGTCCAAAGTGATATAAAAATGAATACACAGAGACCAAGCGGGTCTTATACCCACGAGGTCTACAGCTCAGAATATACGTAGACTTTTCCTGAATATGCAAGTGGGGGTGGACAACCCGGGCAATAGAGCCATTTTTTCGCTCAAAGCGTTTGACAGTGTAGAATGGCCCTATTTATGGGAGGCACTGTCTCGCTTTGGCCTGGGTCAGATGTTTATTAGCTGGATAAAACTTCTTTATGCAGAACCATCGGCTAGGTTGAGGATAAACGGGGAATTGTCAGACACCTTCCGACTATATAGGGGTATGCAGCAGGGGTGCCCTTTGTCACCCCTGCTCTTTGCATTAGCCTTGGAACCACTGGCCATACATATTAGAGGATCAGCAAGTATAACAGGGTTTGTGAGGGGGTCAAAGGAAGAGGTAGTCTCATTATTTGCGGACGACACTTTGATATATTTAGGCGACACCCAACACTCCCTCCAGGGAGCGATGACCTTAATCACTGAGTTTGGGGCACTCTCTGGATTTTCCATCAATTGGAGCAAGTCGGTCCTGATGCCACTGGACCCTATAACCCACCCATTGCCGGAATGTGCCTCCGCAATACAAGTGGTGTCAGCTGTCAGGTATCTGGGAATAGAGGTTACCCCGAACCCAATGCAGTATATAGATCGTAACCTGGTCCCACTATTGAGCAAAGATCGTGAAAAATGTTTGGCGTGGCTTAAACTCCCCTTAACGGTTGCTGGCCGAATAAATCTTATTAAGATGGTATGGGCTCCCCAGTTGCTTTATATACTCCATAATGCACCGATTTGGATACCTCATAAATGGTTCGTTCGGATTGATTCACAATTTCGCGCCCTGATATGGCATAATAAAACCCCTAGAATTAGCTTGTCCTCACTCCAAAACATGAAAGAAAATGGGGGACTGGCGGTACCTCACTCTCGCCACTGTTATATAGTGGCCCAGCTTCAGCAATTAGGAGCGTGGGGACTAGCTGATGATATGGACCCGATCCGCAATATGCTGCTAAGTGAGGGGTTCACAGACCCAATTCTGGCATCTCTGGAGGCAGGTTTTTCTCATTTTCCCTCTAATACCCCCGCGATTAACATGCTTAACACCTTATGGGCATATGTCAGGGGCATGCTGAAGATAACGGGATATTCTCCTTTTACTAACCATATGGAATAATATATACCTTAACCACTTCAGCCCCGGAAGGATTTCACACTTTAGGACCAGAGCACTTTTTGCGATTCGGCACTGCGTCGCTTTAACTGACAATTGCGCGGTCGTGCGACGTTGTACCCAAACAAAATTTGTGTCCTTTTTTTCCCACAAATAGAGCTTTCTTTTGGTGGTATTTGATCATCGCTGCGTCATTTCTGATCACCGCTATAAACAAAAGAAGAGCGATAATTTTGCAAAAAAACCCAAATTTCTTACTTTTTGCTAAAATACAAATCCCCAAAAAAAAAATACAAAAAAACATTTTTTTTTCACCGTTTTTGGCTGATTTATATTTTTCCTCATATTTGTGATAAAAAAAATCACAATCGGCGTTTATTGATTAGTTTGCGCAAAAGTGGCCGCATTTACGGATGATGAGAATTAATTTCTGGGGTTTTTATTTTTTTTTTATTTTTTACTAGTAATGGCGGCGATCTGCGATTTTTAGCGGTACTGCGGTATTGGGGCAGACATGTCGGACTATTTTGACACTTTTTAGGAACCATTGGCATTTATACAGCGATCAGTGCTATAAAAATGCACTGATTACTGTGTAAATGCCATTGGCAGTGAAGGGGTTAACCTGCAGGGGGCGCTCTAAGGGTTAATTGTGTTCCCTGGGCGTGTTCTAACTGTGTGTGGGCTGGGCTGGCTGGGGAAGGGAAGTGATCACAGCTTCCATGTAGAGGAAGGCTGTGATCACAGCCCTCCCCCCTCTCACAGAACGGAGGTCCGTGTTTACTTACATTCTTTCACTCCGGGGGGGGCATCGCGGGTAGCCGGTGGAGATCGAGTCCGCCGCACCCGCTCCCTGGCCCCCCCCGAACACAGTGAGCGTGCGGGCGCGCCCCCGGCGGCGCGCACGCTTACAGTGCGCGATCTCGCAGCCGCCGTCGTATGACGGCGGTTTGCGTTATCGAGCCACTTTGTCGCCGTCAACCTGCAGTTGACGGTGGGCATGTGGTTAAGGAACTATTTAAATTGCAGGACTTCCAGTTGTGGGTGAAGGCGGGAATCCTCTTTGTAGCACAACTTTTTCAAGATGGGGTCCTTAAATCATTTATGGACCTTCAGGTGGAATTTAATCTTCCTAGACACCAATTCTTTAAATATCTCCAGCTCAGACATGCGATCCAGGCTCAAATGAATAGTTACCCCCTAGTAGCCGGGGATAACCCCATGAAAAATGCATTTTTTTTAGAAACTGAGAGAAAAGGAATGATCTTCAAGTGTTACTCTGTCCTACTTCATGCCACTCATGATGCCTCTCTTTTACCGTGTAGGAAGGGATGGGAAAAGGATTTAGGCCCTATAGAGGATGACATCTGGGATCTGTGTTTATCTTCTGCCCCACTGGTATCAGTATCGGCATCACGTAAACTATCCCACTTGTACCTCTTACATAGAGTGTATAGGTTATAGGTGTAGGTTATATAAATGGGGCATCAGAGAGACACCATTATTTCCGAGATGCGAGAGGGATAGTGGAGACTTGCTCCATATGTTATGGAAGTGTCCGAAATTGTTCCGCTACTGGTCGGGGGTTCTCTCGACTATTACTCTGGCTCAGATCAATAGAAGTAGGGATCCGGTCGTGTGTTTGCTGGGAGCCCTGGATGAGGAGTCACTTACACCTCAACATCATGTGGCAGTACTGCGATTGCTGTGTATTGCTCGCAAACTATTAACACAGCGTTGGATTTCGACCAGGGCTCCCAGAGTGCAACAATGGATCACTATGGTAAACGATATGATAATCAGAGAAAAATATACATACCAGCATGGGAATGCCTCGCAAAAATTTGCTAAACTCTGGAAGCCTTGGTTAGATATCCCTGGTCTGGTGCCGGAACAACTGGTCAAAGATAGACTATTGCAGGTCTAAATGGTATTGTTATGTAAAAACAGACCAGAAATGGGTAAGAAATCAGTAGAATAAACAGGTGGGGGTATTTGGTTGTTATTTATAGTGTGAATGTTAGCGAGGTTACACAGGCTTGTCTGCAAGCTATGTATAAAAAACTTCCATGTTTTGTAGGTATGTTGTGCTGAAACATGTATAAAGTCTGTGCACCGCTTGCCGAGATAATATTCTGACTTTGTACGTACGATTACAAGCTGTTAGCACCACGTCATTGTTATTCTGTAAACATGGAAAATGCCTTGTTGATGTCAGAGGTCAGAGGAGACTAGGCAGACTGGTTTGAGATGTTAGAAAGGCAACAGTAACTCAGATAACTACTCGTTACACCCAAGTTCTTAACCCACAACACATCGAACCTTGAAGCAGATGGGCTACAGCAGCAGAAGACCACAGGAAACTGAGGCTACAATTCGCACAGGCTCACCGAAATTGGACAATAGAAGATTGGAAAAAAATGTTGCCTGGTCTGATAAGTCTCGATTTCAGCTGCAAAATTCAGATGGTGGGGACAGAAATTGGCGTGAACATGAAAGCATGGATCCACCCTGCCTTGTATCACCGGTTCAGGCTGGTGGTGTAATGGTGTTGGGGGAGATTTTCTTGGCACACATTGGGCCCCTTAGTATCAATTGAGCATTGTTTAAATGCCACAGCCTACCTGAGTATTGTTTCTGACCATGTCCATTCCTTTATGACTACAGTGCACCCATCTTCTGATGGCTCCTTCCAGCAGGATAATGCCACCATGTCACAAAACTCAAGACCTCAATCCAATAGAGCACCTTTGGGATGTGGTGGAACAGGAGATTCACATCATGGATGTGCAGCTGACAAATCTGCAGCAACTCTGTGATGCTATCATTTCGCTATGGACCAAAATCTCTGAGGAATGTTTCCAACACTTTGTTGACTCTATGCCATGAAGAATGAAGGCAGTTCTGAAGGAAAAAGGGGGTCCAACTCGGTGATAGCAAGGTGTACCTAATATAGTGACCAGTGAGTGTATATAGACAGCATATATTCATTTGATATAACATCAGTGGCAGCTGGTGCATATGGGGCGCTTGGGCACCGCCTCCCCGCTGCCTAAAAAGAAACAAAAAAAAAGACAGCCCGGCCCCCCTACAGGTGACGCCGGTGCATTGACTTTCTTTTTTTTTTGGCTCCTTGGCTGTCACAGCCAAGTAGTGAGCCTATTGGTCAGCCATTAAATGCTATGTGTGTGCGCTGAACAGGCGCACACACAAAGCCTGATTGGCTGCCCTGAGCCTTCGGCTCAGTGTGATTGGATGCGATGGCAAGGGGCAGGTTACTGTGGCTGCGGACGTGACACCCGCTTCCACAGAGATCCTTACCGCCCGGTGACCGACGATGGGGGACAGCTCACTTCTTTGCATGCCGAATCTCTGCAGACTCAGCCCGCTTCTCCACATGCCGTACTCTGCATTAATCCTGCCTGCATATTGGATGGGGTAAGTGCGTGACTTGTCCTGACCTCGGGGGGGGGTGTCTCTGCAATGTACCCCACCTGTGATATTGGCTGTATAACTGCCCCACCTGTGATACTGGCTGCATAACTGCCCCACCTGTGTTATGGGCTGCATAACTGCCCCAACTGTGTTATTGGCTGCATAACTGCCCCACCTGTGATACTGGCTGCATAACTGCCCCACCTGTGTTATTGGCTGCATAACTGCCCCACCTGTGTTACTGGCTGCATAACTACCCCCACCTGTGTTACTGGCTGCATAACTGCCCCACCTGTATTACTGGCTGCATAACTGCCCAATTTGTGTTACTGGCTGCATTACTGCCCCCACCTGTGTTACTGGCTGCATAACTGCCCCACCTGTGTTATTGGCTGCATAACTGCCCCACCTGTGTTACTGGCTGCATTACTGCCACCCACCTGTGTTACTGGCTGCATAACTGCCCCACCTGTGTTATTGGCTGCATAACTGCCTCACCTGTGTTACTGGCTGCATAACTACCCCACCTGTGTTACTGGCAGCATAACTGCCCCACCTGTGTTACTGGCTGCATAACTGCCCCACCTGTATTATTGGCTGCATAACTGCCCCCACCTGTGTTACTGGCTGCATAACTGCCCCACCCGTGTTACTGGCTGCATAATTGCCCCACCTGTGTTACTGGCTGCATAACTGCCCCACCTGTGTTACTGGCTGCATAACTGCCCCACCTGTGTTATTGGCTGCATAACTACCCCACTTGTGTTACTTGCTGCATAACTGCCCCACTTGTGTTACTGGCTGCATAACTGCCCCACCTGTGTTACTGGCTGCATAACTGCCCCACCTGTGTTACTGGCTGCATAACTGCCCCACCTGTGTTATTGGCTGCATAACTGCCCCACTTGTGTCCTGTGATGCTGAGCTGTATATTCCTGACACAATATGTGGAATACAGGGGATGGAGTGGGTGGATTCTAAAGGGGTGGGGATTATTAGAAGTAGGAGGGATCAAAAAGGAAGGGCGGGGCCTGGTCCCATCCTAAAACTTCACCAGCCGCCACTGTATAACATTTGTATAATGTCTGGTTTTATTGGTTAATTCTCTACTGCCTTTGGTCTTTTCCTTATTTTTAGATTATCCTTGGAGTCCCGAAGTTACCGAACTCTCCAATCCAGGTCTGTTATTAGACCAGTTGGTGACGGTGCAGTGTGATGTCTCTAACTATTTCCCCAATAACCTGACTGTGACGTGGTTTGTGAAGGAGAGAGGAAGTCAGGAATATGTCCCGGTGGATCTGAAGAAAGCCTACAAGATAATGACCTCCCAGCCACAATACTCCGATTCTGGATACTCTTGTACCACCTCTGTACAGTTCATCCCATCTCTCTCCTCTCACCACGGGGTCATGTTCATGTGTAAAGTGAACCACCCCAGCCTGGACCATCCTATAGAGAGGGTCAGTGGACCCCTATTCATAAGACGTGAGTCTGGAACTAAACTAACTGTTAAAAAATACTTATATAATATACTGTAAATTACATATAGAACCTAAAATGTTAAAACCTGTTGGACAGAAAGCATCACAATTCCTCCAAGACCAATTTGGCCAGATATTAAAATAAAAATAAAAGTTATAAAAAAAAAAGTGTTGGTTGACTACCAATCTCAGCCAGATTTCAAATGAGCCCTACTGCCTTCTCTGGCCAGTGGTGGGTAGAAGATGTAGCGTCTGCAGCAGGTGGTGCAGGGACTGGGGGTCTGCTTCATGAGTGAATGACAATCCAAAAGTGTTAGGGTTACAATGTTGAACAAACAACTCAATGGTATTCGTGAGATGGCATTTTTTTACATTTATTTTAGTATATCACACTCATTCTGTGGCCCTGTTATGAATCCATTATTGTTGTTTCTTTTTTCACCTTCTTTGATTTCAGTAGTGAGTTTTGAATATACTAAGGATATTATATCTTATATGTAATATGTAATACTGATCAATAGGAAAGCTGAACCTGAGACAATACACACAAGGACCTTGATGAATTTAACCCTCCTACACATCAGAGGTCCCTCTCCATTACATCAGCGCCCCCCTTTCATGTCGGAGCCCCCCTTTATATCAGTGGTCCCCCATCATGTCAGAGGTTCCCCCATTACATCAGAGTCCCCCTTCACATCAGAGGTCCCCTGCACTCACAGTACCCTGGAACCCAGAAAACACCCCAGGTTGCCGCAGTACCCTTTTAATAAAAAACAGACCCTTAGGATTGTTTTCTTATATTATTATTTGTTCAAATGCCTACTTTATTCAGCTATATTCTCCTTTTATTTTTATCATTCGCGCTTGAGGCGCAAGTTAGGTTCAAGTTTTTATTTTCTAGTTTATTACTTAAACTAAACACAGTCCACAAGACATAGTATGACACACTGTAATATGGTTATATAAATAACCAAACAACTCCAACATAACTAAAATCACTGCATTTCCAACCGTTTTAGCTGGGGCTTGGTGAATTGAGGATGAGGCAGAAGGTTCACCATATAATACTGATTGTAGAATATAACACATTTTTAGCAATTGTTCTGTGCTTCAGATAACCCCATCAATTAAATTTCTGTTATTAATTTCTAGTGGTAAAACAGGTGGAAACCCGCGCTCACTTAAAAGGTATTGAATGGGAAATGAAAAAATTATTAAAACCTATCCCAGTAGTTTTAAAAGGCAGCACGCATAAAACAATAGATCTAAAATTGTCCAATGGAGAGAATAAGAAACATATGCAGCGCCGGTAATGTGGTGGATAAATGACAGTTCTTCACTTGAAATAAAGATATAGCATTTCCTTATAGATGTTCAATAAAATCTTGATGTAAAAAAGTGATTGGAGGCTTACCAGATGATGGTAAAATATGCGCGTTGTTTTATATTTGGTCGTCAGTGGTTAAGGGTCGTCACATCCGCTGGTGTCTGGTACAGAGAGGGGTCCTTCCTGGTACGACCTCTGGTAGGATCCTCCTGGGTCCTGATGGTCCGTAATTCCTGATCCAAATATGGAGAGGGGGGGAAGATCCAAAGGAACCTCAGGTCGCACTTCAAGACATCCGATCTCTCAGAATCCGGTGTGCATGAGTGGAGAAAAAAGGCACCCAATCGTGTAATACCGTTTTGAAAAAGGTTTATTGCAGAAGTCGGGTTAAAATATACTCACATGTGTAAAAAAATCAAAGAGCTCATAAAAGGCAGGAGATGGGGTAAACCTACGCGTTTCGGCATCAAGGGCCGTCATCTGGGGTTAATTTCTAGTGACCCCTGTGCTATCTGACCCAATCAGATTGAACCTTTCTGAATCTGGGGAGATGCTTTGCTCTGTGCGTCTGGACAAGTTCTTTCCCAAAAACATCAACCTTACATGGCCTTTTGGAGGAGCACGTTATGAAGAATCTTCATCTCAGAAAACCCTTCTAGGAAATGATGATTTGGAAATGTTTGGTGTAATCAGTGAATGTAAAGTTACCTGGGATCGCCTACAATTTCCTGTACGAGTCCGCTGGGAACATGAGTCTATGGCAGAACCTCAATATACAGAGGCACAGAGATCAGGTAAACACTGTAGAAAGATGGCTTTTATTTGCAGGATTGTAACACTATGAATAGTACAGATTAGAAAAGTGAGAAACAGGTGACAGGAGACATATCACATTGTAATCACCCATGATGTCTTTCCACAAAACCAGTATAATCTATTGATTGTATTTTCCCAAAAAATTGTAATTGGTGCATGTAAAGTTAAATAGGATAGCCTACAATTTCCTGTAGGTGTCTGTTGAGAGTTAGGGATGGGCGAACGGTTCGGCCCTATTCATAAGTTCGGGCCGAACTTTCGTTGTTCGGTCGTTTGGCGAACATCCGAACAAACGGGTCGTTCGACCTTTTGTTCGCCCCTCCAAACCGACCACAATGCATTGTGGCGCTGAACAGTACATTGCAAGTCCTGATTGGCTGAAGCAGTGAAAGCTTCAGACAATCAGGGCACAGAGTACTGTCATGATTGGACACTGTCATTGTGACTTTATCATGGCTCATTCCTACCCCACGGTATAAAAGTATTCTTTCAATGGCAGCCCTTTTCAGTGTGATTTTGGCTGGAGAGAGATTGAACAGGACTCTGTTCAGTGCTATTAGTTAGTGTGCTATACTGTGCTATTGTGCTTCAATTGTCAGTGTAGAATATTAGTTTAGTGTCAGTCTAGGGATAGTGTGAGTGTAGTGAGGAGGACCATCATTCAGCTTTGCATAGTGTGCAGCTGGAGTAGGCACAGCTCAGATAGTTTCAGTGTAGTGTAGTGAGACCGTGTCACTAATCTTTACATTAGCGTATAACTAGAGTAAGGACAGTTCAGATAGCGTCAGTGTAGTGACGGTTGAACACCGTATATTTGATTGTGTTACTGCAAGTTTAACGCCATTTATTTCTGTGTGTGTTACTGCCAGTTTAACGCCATATAGTCCTGTGTGTGTTACTGCAAGTTTAACACCATTTACTTCTGTGTGTGTAACTGCCAATTTAACGCCATATAGTTCTGTGTGCGTTACTGCAAGTTTAACACCATATAGTTCTGTGTGCGTTACTGCCAGTTTAGCGCCATTTACTTCTGTATGCGTTACTGCCAGTTTAACGCCATATAGTTTTGTGAATTAATGCCAGTTTAACACCATATAGTTTTGTGCGTCACTGCAAGTTTAACGCCATTTACTTCTGTGTGCGTTGCTGCCAGTTTAACTCCATATAGGTCTGTGCGTCACTGCACGTTTTACCGCATTATATTGCAGTATATTATAGTGTATCCGTGAAGTGTGTCTGTGTAGTGTGAGTAATCAAATTAAAGTGCACCAAACACCACTTTACGTTTATTAAAGTGCATCTATGTACAGATTTCCACTTCTTCTTTACATTTACTAATAAGCACCGCCCCCCTCCCAATAATGTCTGGGAAGACAACAAGGAGAGGCAGGCATTCCCGTGACACTGTAAGGGGGCCAACAACAAATGTGTCCACAGGCAAAGGTGAATATGGTGGTCAGTCCTGAGGCAGGGCATCATTTCCTCTGTTTAGTGAGTTTGCCCCTGCTATCCCGCCACAACATGCAGAGGAGATGGTGGACTGGCTTACTAAACCTTCCTTATCCTCCTTATCCTCTGTCACGCAAGCAGAGACAAGTGTGCAGCCCCTGCAGTTGCTAGAGTGGATAAACCTGCCTCCTTTCCACATCTATCCTTGCCATAGCCCCAAAATCAGCCATGGAGAAGTCAGCTGAGTTATTTGATGATCAGCTGGCACCAGGTCATCGGGTACAGGATCAGCGGGCACCGGGTCATCAGGCACAGGATCAGCGGTCACCGGGTCATCAGGCACAGGATCAGTGGGCACCAGGTCATCAGGCACAGGATCGTCAGGCACAGGGTCAGCGGGCACCGGGTCATTGGACACCAGGTCATCGGGCACACGATCAGCGGGCACAGGATCAGCGGACATCGGGTCATCGGCCACAGGATCAGAGGGCACCAGGTCATCGGACACAAGATCAGCAGGCACCGGGTCAGCGGACACCAGGTCATTGGGCACAAGATCATCAAGCACAGGATCAGCGGGCACTGGGTCATCAGGCACAGGATCAGCGGGCACAGGATCATCAGGCACAGAATCAGCGGGCACCAGGTCATCAGACACCAGGTCATCGGGCACAGGATCAGCAGGTACCAGGGCATCGGGCACAGGATCAGAGGGCACCAGGACATCGGGCACAGGATCAGCGGACATCGGGTCATTGGGGACTGAACAGCGGGTACAGGATCAGCAGGTTGGAAAGCAGGCACCAGAACGGCAGGCTGGAAATCAGGAACCAGATCAGACTGGACAGCGGGCGCCGGTACACCAGGCTGGACAGCGGGCATCAGAACACCAGGCTGGACTGCAGGCACCCGAACATCAGGCTGGACAGCAGGCACCAAAACAGCAGGCTGGACAGCGGACACAGGATCAGCAGACATCGGGTCATCGGGCACAGGATCTGCAGGCACCGGGTCATCGGGCACAGGATCTACAGGCACCGGGTCATCGGGTACAGGATCTGCAGGCACCGGGTCATCGGGCACAGGATCTGCAGGCACAGGATCAGCAGGCACAGGATCAGCAGGCACCAGGTCAGTGGACACCAGGTCATCGGACACAGGATCATCAGGCACAGGATCAGCGGGCACTGGGTCATCAGGCACAGGATCAGTGGGCACCGGGTCATCAGGCACAGGATCAGCGGGCACCGGGTCATCAGGCACAGGATCAGCAGGCACCGGGTCATCAAGCACAGGATCAGCGGGCACCGGGTCATCGGACACAGGATCAGCAGGCACCAGGTCATTGGGCACAGGATCATCAGGCACAGGATCAGCAGGCACTAGGTCATCAGGCACAGGATCAGCGGGCACCAGGTCATCAGGCACAGGATCAGTGGGCACCGGATCATCAGGCACAGGATCAATGGGCACCAGGTCATCGGGTACAGGATCAGTGGGCACCAGGTCATCAGGCACAGGATCATCAGGCACAGGATCAGCAGGCACCGGGTCATCAGGCACAGGATCAGCGGTCACTGGGTCATCAGGCACAGGATCAGTGGGCACCAGGTCATCAGGCACAGGATCGTCAGGCACAGGATCAGTGGGCACCGGGTCATTGGACACCAGGTCATCGGGCACAGGATCAGCGGGCACAGGATCAGCGGACATCGGGTCATCAGGCACAGGATCAGCGGGCACCAGGTCATCGGACACAGGATCAGCAGGCACCGGGTCAGCGGACACCAGGTCATCGGGCACAGGATCAGTAGGCACCGGGTCATCAGGCACAGGATCAGCGGGCACCGGGTCATCAGGCACAGGATCAGTGGGCACAGGATCATCAGGCACAGGATCAGCGGGCACCAGGTCATCGGGCACAGGATCAGCGGGCACCAGGGCATCCGACACAGGATCAGTGGGCACCAGGACATCGGGCACAGGATCAGTGGACGTTGGGTCATTGGGCACAGGATCAGAGGGCATCGGGTCATCGGGCACCAGGGCACCGGGTCATCGGGCACAGGATCGACAGGTACAGATTGGCTGTTGTGGAGGCAGATTAAACATGATTGGCTGGTGTAGAGATGGTCTTGAGCAGGGTGGCTGGTGTGGAGGCAGGCTGGGACAGATTGGCTGGTGTGGAGGCAGACTGTAATGGATCGGCTGGTGTGGAGGCAGACTGGAACAGATCGGCTGGTGTGGAGGCAGACTGGAACAGATCGGCTGGTGTGGAGGCAGACTGGAAGAGATCAGCTGGTGTGGAGGCAGACTGGAAGAGATCGGCTGGTGTGGAGGCAGACTGGAAGAGATCGGCTGGTGTGGAGGCAGATTGAAAGAGATCGGCTGGTGTGGAGGCAGACTGGAAGAGATCGGCTGGTGTGGAGGCAGACTGGAAGAGATCGGCTGGTGTGGAAGCAGACTGGAACAGATCGGCTGGTGTGGAAGCAGACTGGAACAGATCGGCTGGTGTGGAAGCAGACTGGAACAGATCGGCTGGTGTGGAAGCAGACTCCAGGTCATCGGGCACAGGATCAGCGGGCACCAGGGCATCCGACACAGGATCAGTGGGCACCAGGACATCGGGCACAGGATCAGCGGACGTCGGGTCATTGGGCACAGGAACAGAGGGAATCGGGTCATCGGGCACCAGGGCACCGGGTCATCGGGCACAGGATCGACAGGTACAGATTGGCTGTTGTGGAGGCAGATTAAACATGATTGGCTGGTGTAGAGATGGGCTTGAGCAGGGTGGCTGGTGTGGAGTCAGGCTGGGACGGATTGGCTGGTGTGGAAGCAGACTGTAACGGATCGGCTGGTGTGGAGGCAGACTGGAACAGATGGGCTGGTGTGGAGGCAGACTGGAACAGATCGGCTGGTGTGGAGGCAGACTGGAAGAGATCAGCTGGTGTGGAGGCAGACTGGAAGAGATCGGCTGGTGTGGAGGCAGACTGGAAGAGATCGGCTGGTGTGGAGGCAGATTGAAAGAGATTGGCTGGTGTGGAGGCAGACTGGAAGAGATCGGCTGGTGTGGAAGCAGACTGGAACAGATCGGCTGGTGTGGAAGCAGACTGGAACAGATCGGCTGGTGTGGAAGCAGATTGGAACAGATCGGCTAGTGTGGAAGCAGACTGGAAGAGATCGGCTGGTGTGAAAGCAGACTGGAACAGATCGGCTGGTGTGGAAGCAGACTGGAACAGATCGGCTGGTGTGAAAGCAGACTGGAACAGATAGGCTGGTGTGGAAGCAGGACTGGATATTGGCTGAATTGTGTGGGTTGGAAAAAACTTCTGTTTCTTTTTAGGTTTAACCATTGAAGTTCTGTATGTGTCTGCAGGGCTGTAAGTAGGGGGTGCAGCTGATGGGAGAGTATGGCTGGAGTATGGTAAGAAAGAGGGAGCGGTCGCTAAGGTGGATCTCTGTGGACTGGTTGTAAGCAGCGAAGAAGAGGTAGGTGGGTTAAAGGCAGGGTAGGTGCAGCAGGTGGAAGTGGGGTACTGATATTTGGTTGGTAGCAGAGTATATTGGGCTGTGACTGTGGTTGCTGTAGGTGAAGGAGAGAGAGACCTCTGGACAAACTGGTGGCTAATGGATGGATGCATGTCAACAGATACTGAGGAGGACAGATCCGACCAGGCTCGAAGTAGAGGCTGAATAAGTGTCAATTTACACTCTCCTCGTCTGACCAAAGAGTTTACTGCGTTGATACAGTCTAACAGAGCCTTTTGTGAAAACGCAGAGTAATGTTCAACAAAATAACTTCTACCGTCTTCCAGGAGCCAGACAAGCGACGCCACCTGACAGACATCGAAGGGCTGTTTATAATCATCACCGCTGGTAGGCGTATTTGATAAAGCAAACTCTGCACACAGCTGAATCAAAGGCTGAACCTCTCCAAATGTCACACTGCCCTGATCAACCAGGGAATGAGCAAGAAGCATACACTCCATTAGCTGGTCACTGGTCACTCTTTTAATGTCTGGCAGCAATGGTCACGATCCTCTGTCAGCAGCAGAGAAAAAATAAATAACCTCTTCCAAACGCATATTATCACAACCAGTCAAAACAAGATTGCTTTTTTGTGCAGCCACTTCTGGTCAGGAATGTCCTTGGTATTATGTCAGAAAAGTGGTTTGACCAGAAATGTGTGGACTGCACAGAAAATACCAAACAAAAGCGTAACTAAAATAAGAGGATTTATTATAAGGTGTGACAGTGAACTAAAATGCACAACCAAAATAGAAATAGTGAAGCCAACCAAAAGCATATAACTAGAGCAGTAAGGAAAGTCCAAACCATAAACTTCAAGCCAGGCCAGGGTCATCCATGGGAGATCAGTCAGAGGGAACTGGGGAGCAGGACAAAGCAGGGATTCAGGGTAAGGATGCAGGTTTCCGGATGCAGGTTTCGGGGTGCAGGTGTCGGGATACAGGTATCAGGATACAGAGGCACGAGGAACAATACCAAGGCGAGCTAGCACAGCACTCCCAGGTTTAACCACTTCCCGACCGCGCTATAGACAAAAGACGTCCACAGCGCGGTCGGGTTATTCTGACAGGACGTCCTCCAGAATCGCGCTTCCCGCGCGCCCCCTGGGGCGCGCACACGGGAACATCCGTGACCGTCGGGTCCGGGGGACCCGACTGATCACGGATCGCGGTGAATGGCTGCTGGGAGCGGCCTTTCACCACGTGATCGCGCCGTCCAATGACGGCGCGATCACATGTCAACAAGCCGGCGCTTCCGCCGGCTTTTCTCTCTCCTCTCCGCACCGATCGGTGCATTGTGAGAGGAGAGAGGGGGAGGAAAAACCTGTGCAGTGCTGTGGGCGATGTGTAATGCCCACAGCACTGCTAAATGACAGTTACCAACCCCCACCATCCATCAAGCACCCACCCAGCCATCCACCCCATCCATCCACAGAGAGGAGAGTGTTACGTGGCTAGCCACGCCTCTCCTCTCTCTTTTCGGCCGCCTTCGCGGCCGAACAACTGTACACTAGCGCGGCAGTAACCTGCCGCGCTAGTGCACCACTTTCCGGCGAGGGTCGTCGGTAAGTGGCGCTAGGCACTAGTCAGCCCAGGGGGCCTGGGCTGCCAGTGCCTACAAGGGCACACGCGC
>BLSH010121161.1:367742-391589 GCA_018402905.1 Glandirana rugosa | reverse complement strand
ATAAATTTTGGCCAAAATTTATGAAGAAAAATTACTAATTTGCAAAATTTTATAACCGAAACAAAGAAAAATTATTTTTTTTACAAAATTTTCGGTCTTTTTTTAATTATAGCGCAAAAAATAAAAAAGCCAGTGATGATTAAATACCACCAAAAGAAAGCTCTATTTGTGTGAAAAAAAGGACGCAAATTTCATATGGGTACAATGTTGCATGACTGAGTAATTGTCATTCAAAATGTGAGAGCGCTGAAAGCTGAAAATTGGTCTGGTTAGGAAGGGGGTTTAAGTGCCCAGTGGTCAAGTGGTTAAATACACTTCCTGCAAACAGTCTCAGGTGATGCTTAATTGCTTGAGATGATATCAGGTCCTGACTGCGAAGAGACACCTGCTGGTGGACACTGGAACTGCAGCCCCTAGGTCTGGGGGCTACAGTGCCACCAACTGGTGAAAGCGTTCCTAACAATATCCCAGTTTACTGGAGAACAATTAAAAACAAAAGTAGTATGCACTCACAAGGTCAGCAGAGGCATGCGCATGAAATACAAGAGGGTCATCCGCTGGATACCGGGTGTGGAGACACGTTCCGGTGGCCGCTTTGCTGGGTCCGGGATTAGGCGTGCTGGTGGCTTCCAGCGTAACTAGGAGACGGTGCCGACAGCAGAGGAGCGAGCTGGCACAGGAGAACTGCGTCACATCCGGGTACTCCATGTGGGAGTCGCGTGCGTTCGGATGATGCGTGATCCTTCATCAGGCATAGCAGGGGCCATCTTGGATTGGGGCAGCCTTATATGCACAGCCCATGGCCGTTATGGGCAAGACAGGGAACAGCAGGACCACGCTCAAATGCAACATAATAATACATAATGATCCATAAAAAGGCAAATACAGATGCAGAATCCTATATAGCCAGCATATTAAAACTATAAAACAATAAAACAATAACTTGATCCTATAATAATTGGCTTAGTGTGTTTATATGAGCAGCGTATTAATATGCTATAGGCAAGGTGGACCAACTGACAGGGAAGGGGGGGGGACAAGAAAAGAAAAAGGGAGGGGTATGAAATGGAGAAGGGAAGAGGGAATGAAAAGGGGAAAAAAGGGGGATGAAAATAGGGGAAAAGGAATCGTTAGGCCCAACCCCTATACATAATATAAAGATAAACTGAACAAGTACCTAAAATATATAAAACAATTGTTAAAAATATATCAAAAAGTATATCAAAGACCCTCACATAAGGAGATGATGGGGTAGGAGGTGGGTTGGCTCATGCAGATGTACACCTAGCCAGACCCAACCCCTATCTTAGAGGAGTGTATTAATTTCAATCTCCTTATTCATACTCCCAGGCGAGAGGGTATCCAGAGTGAAAATCCAAAAATTGTCCTTTTTGCACAGCGGTTTATAGCGTTCAGCCGTACGGAAATAAGGGTTATAACCCAAACACGCAGGTCCTGAGTAAATTGGTCGTGGCATTCAAGAAAGTGTCTAGGGACACTGTGTTTGTCTGACCCCTTTTCCAAAAGGTTTCGGTGCTCCCCAAACCTCTTCCTCAGGGTACGAATAGTGTGGCCCACGTAGAGTAAACCACATGAGCAGGATAGACAATACAATATGTACTCGGAGAAACAATTGTAGTCGGGGATGAGATACAGCTTACCCTTGGTGACAAAGTCTTTCTGGCCGTGGGTCACATGGGCACACGTAAGGCAAAGCGGTTTCTTGCACCTTTACATACCTTTTAATGTTAAAGAATCTCAGGGGAGCACTGGCGGATTTGGATAAGGACTTAATTCTACTGTGGGCTATCAGGGCTTTGAGATTCGTGGTGCGTCTATATGACACCTTAGGAATAGCAGGTATGACCTCTTTGAGTAAGGGATCACCAGTGAGAATTGGCCAGTGTTTCTTGAGTATATGTTCCATCCTCCTAAATTTACTGTGCAACTGTGTTGTAAAACGCAAGGGTTGTGGGCCGGAGTCCGGCTTGATTGTCTTATTCCTTGTTTCCACAGACTGAAGGTAATGGTTAAAGGCTTCATCCACCAGGGAATCTGGGTAGCCTTTCTCAAGAAACTTCTGTCGCATCAGTTGACTGTGTTATAATCTCGTTTGCATGTACAGTTATGCCTAAGGTAGCAAAACTGGCTCCTGGGGATGTTTCTGACCCAACGTGGATGATGGCAGCTCCTATAGTGCAAATATGAGTTGCCCGCTGTTGGCTTAATGTAGTTTTGAGCACAGATGTTATTGTCATGGTGATAGAGTTCCAAATCAAGGAAGGCCAACTTGTGTGGGTCAGTAACAAAGGTGAAACCAAGGCCCATGGCATTATTGTTGCAATATTGGACGAAAGGTGAAATGGATCTCTCTGGACCATCCCAAGCTCACAGATGTTCCATTCATCTCTACATTCATCTCTACATGCCCTATAAGCCCAGAACCATCCTTGAACACATCGGTGAAGTCCAATTGCCCAGACGATACAGCTTTATTAATATTGAAGGAACTCTAACCACTTCAATACTATGCACTTAGAACACTTTACTACCAGACCAATTTTCAGTTTTCAGTGCTGTTGCACTTTGAATGACAATTGCGCAGTCGTGCAACGTTGTACCCAAACAGATTTTTTTATCAGTTTGTTCCCACAAATAGAGCTTTCTTTTGGTGGTATTTGATCACCCCTGCAGTTTTTATTTTTTGCGCTACAAATAAAAAAAGACAGAAAATTTTGAAATAAAAAAAAAATCTCTATTTTTGTCACAAAACTTTGTAAATAAGTAAATTTTCTCCTCACTGGTGGGCACTGATGAGGCTACAGTGACGGGCACTGATGTGGCAGTACTGATTGACACTGATGAGGCGGCACTGATGAGGTGGCACTGATGATGAGGCACTTATATGCAGCAATGATGAACACTGTTAGGCGGCACTGATAAGCAGCACTGACGGGTACTGATAGGTGGCACTGATATACAGCATTGATGGGCACTGATATGCAGCACTGACAGACACTGCTAAGCGGCACTGATGGGCACCCATAGACAGCACTGATTGGCACTCATAGGCGGCACTGGGCACTGATAGGTGGCACTGATAGGTGGGCACTGGTAGGTGGCAATGGTGGGCACTGATATGTGGCACTGGCATGCATTGATAGGGGCACTGGTGGGCATATATATTGATAGGGGCTCATTCTCTGGTGGTCTAGGGTGGCATCTGAGGGTGGCACTGAGTGCCATCCACATTGGGCACTATATCTCTTACCTGGTGGTCTAGGGGGGTCTCCCTGGTGGTCCAGATCGGCTCCCTGGTGGTCCCTGGTCGGCTCCCTGGTGGTCCTGGGTGGGCACATCCCTGGTGGTCCCTGGGCAGGCTCCCTGGTGGTCTAGGGTGGCGATCCGAGGGAGGGCTGTGCTGATAAATCATCAGCACAAACCCTCCCTGTGAGGAGAGCAGCCGATCGGCTCTCCACTCCTCAGGTCTGCAGACCTGAGTACAGGAAAGCCGATAAACGGCTTTCCTGTGTTACACTGTGACCAGCCGTGATTGGTCACGGCTGGTCACATGGTAAAGTGCTTCAGATCGAAGCGGTTTACCGAGATCGGTATTGCTGACCTCCCACACCCCCGATCGCCGCGATGCGCGCCCCCCGGGCGTGCGGCGGCTTGTTATCCTGAGGACGTCATATGACGTCCAGTCAGGATAACTAAGTCACTTCCCGGCCGTCATTTTGCATACGGCGGTCAGGAAGCGGTTAAACAGAGAACTTGGATGACTACGTAGAGATATTGATACAGCAACTACCCACTTTGCCTCCTATACAACATACATCCTTTCGTCCGAAGTCCATATCCAACCCCACATTTGCCAAAGGTCAATTTATTCAGAGTTTATATCAGTTAGTGTATGTGGATATACTTCATATGTGTGAGTCCACAGCACCACCACAGTCCCTTAGGAACCTCACTGCCACAGAGATATCAGCCATTAAACAGCTAACACAGAATCATGATCTGATTGTCAGGTCAGTGGACAAAGGAGGTGGGATAGTTGTCCAAAATAGATCTGATTATCTCCTAGAGTCCAAGAGGTTGTTGTCCGATAACCATACATACGAAAAATGTTCATGTGACCCATTGCCCAAGTTTCAGCTTGAGGCCTATAGCCTCACTGACAAAGCAGTTTCGGATGGGATCATTACAGATGCTGAGGCTTCATTCCTTAAACATGAATACTATCCTCGCCCTTATTTTTACCATCTTCCAAAAATCCATAAGGATCCCGTCCGTCCCCCCGGTAGGCCCATTGTGGCCACCATGCAAAGTGTTAGTAGTTATTTTTCCATCTATGCAGACCACTTTCTACAGCCCATTGTGCATAACCTCCCTTCTTACATTAGAGATAGCATCCATTTACTCCAATTGCTTAGGGAATACCAATGGGAGCCCTCTTACCGCTGGTTATCGCTTGATGTAACGTCCTTATACACCTCCATACCCCATGACATTGGGTTACAGGCGGTTCAATTTTATCTAGACCAGGACCCAGGTCTGCACCACCGCCAGGCAGACTTTCTACTGGAGGCTATAAGATTCTGTCTCACACACAATTATTTTGAACATAATGGTGACTTTTACATCCAGAAGAATGGCACAGCGAGGGGAGCAAACTTTGCTCCCAGCTATGCCAATCTTACAGTGGGCCACTGGGAACATCATTACATTTGGAGCAACAACCCATATGCTTCCCATGTGGTCTTTTATGGGTGGTATATTGACGATCTGGTAATCACTTGGGATGGTCCCGAGAGCTCCATTTCACCTTTTGTCCAATATTGCAACAATAATCCCATGGGCCTTGGTTTCACCTTTGTTACTGACCCACGAAAGTTGCCCTTCCTTGACTTGGAACTCTGTCATCGTGACAATAACATCTGTGCTCAAAACTACATAAAGCCAACAGCGGGCAACTCGTATTTGCACTATAGGAGCTGCCATCATCCACTTTGGGTCAGAAACATCCCCAGGAGCCAGTTTTGCCGCCTCTGGCATAACTGTACGCGCGAACAGGATTATCACGCCCACAGTCAACTGATGCGACAGAAGTTTTTTGAGAAAGGCTACCCAGATTCCCTGGTGGATAAAGCCTTTAACCATTACCTTCAGTCTGAGGAAACAAGGGATAAGACCATCAAGCCGGACTCCAGCCCACAACCCTTGCGTTTTACCACACAGTTTCACAGTAAATTTAGGAGGATGGAACATATACTCAAGAAACACTGGCCAATTGTCACTGGTGATCCCTTACTCAAAGAGGTCATACCTGCTATTCCTAAGGTGTCATATAGGCGCACCAAGAATCTCAAAGCCCTGATAGCCCCCAGTCGATTTAAGTCCTTAACCCAATCCACCAGTGCTCCCCTGAGATTCTTTAACATTAAAGTTATATACAGGTGCAAGAAACCGCTTTGCTTTACGTGTGCCCATGTGACCCACGGCCAAAGAGACCTTTATATTATGTATAGGGGATGGGCCTAACGATTCCTTTTCCCCTATTTTCATCCCCCTTTTTCCCCCTTTGTTCTCCTTTTCACTCCCTCTGCCCTTCTCCATTTCATACCCATCCTCTTTTCTTTTCTTGTTCCCCCCCTTCCCTTCCCCGTCAGTTGGTCCACCTTGCCTATAGCATGTTAATACGCTGCTCATATAAACACACTAAGCCAATTATTATAGGATCAAGTTATTGTTTTATTGTTTTATAGTTTTAATATGCTGGCTATTTAGGATTCCACATCTGTATTTGCCTTTTTATGTGATCATGTATTATTATGTTGCATTTGAGCGTGGTCCTGCTGTTCCTTGTCTTGCCCATAACGGCCATGTGCTGTGCATATAAGGCTGCCCCAATCCAAGATGGCCCCTGCTATGCCTGATGAAGGATCACGGATGATCCGAACTAGCGCGACTCCTGCTCGGCGTACCCGGATGTTGTCCTGTGCCAGCTCGCTCCTCTGCTGTAATATTTACGCTGGAAGCCACCAGCACGCCTAATCCCGGACCCAGCAAAGCGGCCACCGGAGCGTGTCTCCACACCCTGTATCCAGCGGATGACCCTCTTGTATTTCTTGCGCATACCTCTGCTGACCTTGTGAGTGCATACTACTTTTGTTTTTAATTGTTCTCCAATAAACTGGGATATATTGCACTTAGAGGCTCTGCTGTTGTTTCTCTCTCCGTGCTACAGAGTTCTTCCTGCTCTTCACAGCTGGCCGCCCCTTACAGCAATCTACCATCCCTCTCCATTATATTGGACTCTATGGGACTGTTGTTATGGTGATCACTCCACACCACTCGTGGTCTATCATGTTGTACATATATTTTTATTCCTGGCCATATTGACATGTGAGCTCAGTGTCTAACATTATTTGTACCAAAGCTCAGCTGTCTGGACGTTTTTCACAAACTTTGTTTTCATTGATGCATGTCCCCCAGGGCAGGACCCGGACCCTTATAACCATTGTATGCCCAATTACTTGCATATAAGCCTTCAAAATGGGCACTTTTGATTTTTATTCGGGTTCCATTGACTTTAATGGTGTTCGTTATTCGGGTCCGAACTTTCGCGGTGTTCGAAAGTTCTGGTGCAAACTGAACAGGGGTCCGTTCGTCCCATCCCTACTGGGAGTCTATGGTAGAACCTCAATTCTACAAGGAAAGGTGTGAGCTATCAGCATATCACATAGTAAGATATCTTTCAACAGAAAGTACATTTTCAGCAAACACCAAACTACTGAGAAAATGTATTTATAAAAATAACTAGAAAAACACACAACTGGAAACTATAAAGCATATGTAGTTCTGCCTCCTTGAGGGTTGCTTGAGAAATCAATTCCCCCTTTGTTTTCCCCACTCTGAGAGTCCTCCACTACCCCTGACACTCTGGGTTCAGTCATGTTGCAATATTATGATATCTTAACATTTTAATAACATTTTAATAATAATAGAGACCATGACAAATTTATGTCTAAAGAATTTACTTATAAGAGCTATTGTTGCAGCTCTAAGAGAATAACTCGCCACTTGAAGCAACAGTAAATAGTTTACTTGACAATAAAGAATCTCAAATTATCACTTCTGATCAACACTTTCGACATTGAATGATGAAAGTATAAGTGAATAGATATATTCACCGCACCTTTACCTCTTGGATAACAACAACAAGGAAAAATATATTCAGGTCCATAAATATTGGGACATCAACACAATTCTAATCGTTTTGGCTCTATACACCACCACAATGGATTTGAAATGAAACAAACAAGATGTGCTTTAACTTCAGACTTTCAGCTTTGATTTGAGGGTATTTATATCCAAATCAGGTGAATGGTGTAGGAATTACAACAGTTTGTATATGTGCCTCCCACTTTTTAAGGGACCAAAAGTAATGGGACAATTGGCTGCTCAGCTGTTCCATGGCCAGATGTGTGTTATTCCCTCATTATTCCATTTACAAGGAGCAGATAAAAGGTCCAGAGTTCATTTCAAGTGTGCTATTTGCATTTGGAAGCTGTCAGCTGTCAGCTGTCAACTCTCAATATGAGATCCAAAGAGCTGTCACTAAGCCATCATTAGGCTGAAAAAACAAAACAAACCCATCAGAGAGATAGCAAAAACATTAGGTGTGGTCAAATCAACTGTTTGGAACATCCTTAAAAAGAAAGAACGCACCGGTGAGCTCAGCAACACCAAAAGACCCAGAAGACCACGGAAAACAACTGTGGCGCATGACTGAAGAATTCTTTCCCTGGTGAAGAAAACACCCTTCACAACAGTTGGCCAGATCAAGAACACTCTCCAGGAGGTAGGTGTATGTGTGTCAAAGTCAACAATCAAGAGAAGACTTCACCAGAGTGAATACAGAGGATTCACCACAAGATGTAAACCATTGGTGAGCCTCAAAAACAGGAAGGTAAGATTAAAGTTTGCCAAACAACATCTAAAAAAGCCTTCACAATTCTGGAACAACATCCTATGGACAGATGAGACCAAGATCAACTTGTACCAGAGTGATGGGAAGAGAAGGGTATGGAGAAGGAAAGGAACTGCTCATGATCCAAAGCATACCACCTCATCAGTGAAGCATAGTGGTGGTAGTGTCATGGCGTGGGCATGTATGGCTGCCAATGGAACTGGTTCTCTTGTATTTATTGATGATGTGACTGCTGACAAAAGCAGCAGGATGAATTCTGAAGTGTTTCGGGCAATATTATCTGCTCATATTCAGCCAAATGCTTCAGAACTCATTGGACGGCGCTTCACAGTGCAGATGGACAATGACCCGAAGCATACTGCCAAAGCAACCAAAGAGTTTTTTAAGGGAAAGAAGTGGAATGTTATGCAATGGCCAGGTCAATCACCTGACCTGAATCCGATTGAGCATGCATTTCACTTGCTGAAGACAAAACTGAAGGGAAAATGCCCCAAGAACAAGCAGGAACTGAAGACAGTTGCAGTAGAGGCCTGGCAGAGCATCACCAGGGATGAAACCCAGACTTCAGGCTGTAATTGACTGTAAAGGATTTGCAACCAAGTATTAAAAAGTGAAAGTTTGATTTATGATTGTTAATCTGTCCCATTACTTTTGGTCCATTAAAAAGTGGGAGGCCCATATACAAACTGTTGTTATTCCTACAGCGTTCACCTGATTTGGATATAAATACCCTCAAATTAAAGCTGAAAGTCTGAAGTTAAAGCACATCTTGTTTGTTTCATTTCAAATCCATTGTGGTGGTGTATAGAGCCAAAAAGATTAGAATTGTGTCGATGTCCCAATATTTATGGACCTGACTGTATATTCAGGAGATCCTCCAACTGAGCTTAATCAAATATCTTATAGTCAAAAGAAAAAATTAGCAAATACATCATAAGTAAGTACAATGAGTAAAGATAATCCAAAGAACTCACTCTATTATTGTATCAATTTAAATAAATGACTCTCAGATATATTGATACTACTCAATGGAGATTAATCAAAATTATTATAACTCTATAATGGCTCAGTTATATACTAACACATGCATCATTAATCATAATAATTGTTTAACTGAATTCTCTAATTCAGAGAGTTCCTTTGGAGAATTAACTTTGAATATGGTTAAGTGAGAAATGGTAGCTGCAATAGTAGAAATCCTAATGATAAAGTTCAGGTATTCTTCTGCCGGCTCAGGTTAATTCAGAAGTTAAGTACCTGAATTACTGTGTCCATTAATCCCTGGGATAAGGCACAAATAGGTAACCTTTGTTGAATTTTAAAGAAAGCCTTTGTTGTGAATACTGAATCCAGGATAAACTATTAACAGTAGGCCTGTGCACAGGGTATTGTTTTTCGCTGGATAAACTGAGTTTGTCTTTATAGAAGAATTATAGACAATAACTGAGTATACTCAGAGATAGGCTTTCGCCTCCTCACCACACCGATCAGTTGATTACAGATAGCGGTCCGGCTGCTCAGGCTATGCTGGTGGCGCTGTAGCTGATGGTATCCGCTTGCTCTTTGCTTTGGGGAAAACAGCTTCCACTGCTCTCCCTGCAGTTCTCTCCGGATCAACTAGCGCTCACTCTGCTGAGGCCGCCGAATCTGGAACAGACTCAGATGCTGGTATGCTAATTTCGCCGATCACTCATTGGAATGTTTTAGCACTGATGCTGTGTAAATTCAGCCCGCTGGATCACTGGACTTAGGCCGCAGACCGCAATCATGTTGCAGAAGCACACAGGTCCCTACTGGTCGATCACGCCATCCCAAGAGACTGAAGCCAACTCCTCCCCTCAGTTAAATAGGTTCTCCCACAAAGCATCATTCCTCCCAAGAGCTTTTCCTGCAGCACGGCACCCTGGGAAATGAAGTCCTTCCATTGCAGAGTCCAAGAACAGATTTCCTCTGTAGCACTACAAGTCCCACAAGCAGTACCTCTCACATGACCATTCTGTTTCACAATTTCAACACTAGAGGGAAGTCTTCACAGCATCAATAAGCAGAAAGTGTCTCTAGGTTAAAGGATCACTATTTGACTCCTGGCTATATTTTTCCCCCACTTGAAGTATTTGGTCCCCAAATATATATATAAAAATGAGGTTACTTTAAATTAACTTTCAGCAAGATTCAACAAATATTGACAAACTTCAGGGTTTTGCTAGAACCACATTTTCAGTGAGTTCATAATCAGTTTTCTGACAGGCCAGGGCAATAGCCATGTCCCACCCCGTAGTGTCAGAGGCCATGGGGGAAACACCCTTAGATTGATTAGTCATAACCAAACACAGAACAAAACCAGCTCTCTGAATGGTAGGGATTAGTCTATCAGAACTTTCTACAAGGGTATCATAACTCAGTCTTTGGGGTGGATGGATGATCCGGCAAAGACAAATAGGAGAACTAGGGCTCCCTTGGTGATTATTTGATGATGAGGGAACTTCATCAACTGCTAGTTCAGGGTGAGTGATAGTCTCTGAGCCATAAGCAGAGGGGTTTCTCTACTGTATTTGGAAGAATGTCTGGCTGATCAAAATCTTCACTTAGTTAAATCTCCAAAGTACTCTCTTCAGCAGGAACTTCTCAAGAAGGTGTATGAGTTTCTAAGATACAATCCATCTCATTCAACAGGTTATGGTTGGGATTTTCACTTAGTTCCTCAGTGTTTGTAAGCCCAGGGATACAGTCTTCCATAAAACTGATTAAATCTTGTGTTTACCGTGCATTAGAGGATACACCGTCAAGTTCATTTTCCACTTCCATCCCTTGACAAGGGGACTTGCTCAAAGGGACAAAACAGTTCTTCTAATATCGCTGAACATGAGATTTCATATAAGGAGTGGCTTTAGTTACTGGTTTAACCTTTGTATCTGCATAGGTAGGCTTGTCTGAGGGTAATGAAGGGGCAATTCTCTGCGGCTTAGAAAACTTCATGGACCTGCTGACTTTAGGAGAGAATGGGGACCCATAGCCTCCAGACTGAGCTTCTTGATCAGGATCTCTAACAGGGTTCCACATCCAAGATGGTATTACTTTATCATCTTCACTGTCATCCGAAACTGGTTTAATGGTTTTGGCAGTAAATTTCCTTTGAGATCTCGTTTTAGGAGGGTTTAAATCCTTCGGAGAAACATCTAGGACAGGGGGCATCCTAACAGCGTCAGAAAGATGAAGTAAATTATCTCTATGCCACATCTTTAAAGGACCATCTTGACCCTCGGGTCTAATTTGGTACGCAGGTAATCCCGGGAGTCGCTAGCAAATAATGTAAAGATGAAGTCTCCATCGGTTAGTAATTTTATGATTACCAGGCACACCCAAATTTTTCAACAGCACTCTGTCTCCTGGTTGAAGTTCCTGAACCTTCACCCGAATATCAAAATTCTTTTTATTCCTTGCCTCCCGGGTAGTAGCATGTTGTCTGACAACTTCATATGCTTGCTTTAAAGTCTTTCCTAATCGCTCCACTTAACCTTGATGAGATGTTAAAGAGGTATAATCAGCAGACATCCCAAAGACTAAGTCAATTGGCAATCTAGCCTCTCGCCCAAACATGAGACGATATGGGGTATATCTGGTTGCATCTCTCACAGTACTGTTGTAAGCATGTACTAAAGTAGCAATATGATTTCCCCAATTCTGTTTCTTCTCAGAAGACAAGGTACCTAGCATGTTTAATAAAGTCCTATTAAAGCGTTCAGGTTGGGGATCCCCTTGAGGGTGATATAGCGTAGTGTGTGACTTCTTAATGCCCAGGGACGTGCACAAATGATGGATCAACCTGCTTTCAAAGTCCCTCCCATGTTTAGAGTGGATGTGTACGGGTAGCCCGTAATGTATTAAGAAATTCTCCACTAATACCTTAGCTACAGTGGTGGCTTGCTGGTCTTTAGGGGGATAAGCTTGAGCATATCGAGTGAAATGGTCAGTGACCACCAGGATGTCACTTCTTCCACCTGTATCTGGCACCAGACACAAAAAGTCAATACATACTAAATCTAAAGGGCCCTGACTTTATAAATGCTTCATAGGGGCAGCCCGGGTGGGGAGAGTTTTTCTCTTTCTGAATACAGGAAATACATATCCGGCCAATAAAATCTAGCTCTGATTAACTGGAAAGTCCTTTCTATGCCCAGATGTCCATGTTCGTCATGTAAGGACACCAAAATGAAATTTCGCTGTTTCTCATATAGATACAGCTGCCAAGTCTCCTCCATCTCTTCATTTGGACCTTGCCTATAAAGTAGTCCATCTCTTAATTTCAATCATTCACAATGTAGTATCCTAGCCTGCTTTACAATGTACTGTAAAAGCAATTGGGGGTTCTGTAAGGATTTGAAGCAGGTTCTGTTGTGTTAAAGCCTGCAAAGCTACCTGACCCAGAGAATCCTGTTCCTGATCACTCTTTATCTCCTTCTTGGTCAATTGAGGGAGTCCTTCACTTCTCATTTGGGTTAGTCCAAAATAAGATAAAGGGATCCCTGCTGCCGAGACGCCTATGGATTCAGCCCTTGCTCCTCCTCATAACCTATGAACCAGACCTTTGCATAAAGCTTAAACTCCATCAGCTGGCACGAAAGTCCTTTCTTGAGGCTTCTGACTTGGACAATATGGCAGATGGGACAGGGCATCAGCATCTCTGTTTCCAGCACCGGGGCGATATTTTAGACTGAATTGAAACCCGGCTAATGCGGCCAACCATCTATGCCCAGTTGCATCTAGTTTTGCAGTCGTCAGCAGATAGGTCAATGGATTATTTTATGTCTTGATGACAAATTGGGCTCCATACAAATAATCTTTCAATTTATCCACAATGGCCCATTTCAAAGCCAAAAATTCCAACTTATGAGCTGGGTAACTTCTTTCAGATGGAATAAGACTTCGGCTTACATAAGCTACCCGCCGGAGTTGACCAGCTTGCTCCTGATATAGTATCCCACCCGATCCATCTCTGCTGGCATTCACATGAAGTTCATTTGGATTTGAGGGATAGGCATAAGCTAAGGATGGAGCCTTGGTTAAACTCGATTTCAATTGTTGATAGGCCTCTTCACACTCAGTGGTCCACTTAATACAAATACACTCCATCTTCCCTTTCTTTCCAGCCATTTTTACTGGTCTTTTTCCATCCCCTTCTCCAGAGGCCACTTGCAACAGTTTATTTAAGGGCTTGGCTATCTTGGCAATATTGGCCACAAACCTCCAATAGTTTGAGCAAAATCCTTAAAAGGACCTCAACTCCGTTACAGTCTCCGGTCGTGGCCATGCAGTGACTGCTTCCAGTTTTTTCGGGTCAGTTGCCACTCCATCACCCAACACACCATGCCCCAGATAAGTGACCGAGCGGCGGTAAAACAGCTTTTCTCCAACGATAACTTTAACCCTTCCTCATGAAGCCTCTCAAATACCTTTTCTAGTCACGCTTCATGCTCCTGCAGGTTTTTCCAAACACTATGATGTCATCGAGATACACCAGTACTTCTACCAAATTCTTATATCCAATGTTCTCTCCATCAATCTTTGGAAGGTAGCTGGGGCTCCAGTTAATCCCTGAGGCATTCGATTAAATTCAAAGAAACCCAGAGGGCATATGAAAGCCATCTTCTCCTTGTCCTCAGCACACATAGGTATCTGATAGTACCCACTCTTCATATCCATTACGCTGAACCACTTAGCTCCCACCAAGCACTGTAAGGCGTCTTCAATTCTCTGAGTTGTGTATTGATGAGGGATGGTTCTTCGATTGAGAGTTCAGTAATCTATACACATCCTCAAGGCCCCATTCTTCTTCTGAACTACTACAATCGTAGAGGCATATGGACTCCTGGATTCCTGAATTACTCCAGACCTTTTTAACTCGGCTAACTGTCCCCTCAAATCTTCCAGATCACTGAGAGGAATCCTTCAAGCTCTTTCCCTAAACGGTTTCTCTTCCTGCAATTGGATCCTGTGGTGAGCACTCTTGGCACGCCCCACATCAAAATCATCATTAGCAAAGATCTCCCTCCATCGTCGTAGTTGAGACTTCATTCTCTCTCTCCATGCAGGAGGTAAACCAACAGCACACTCTTCCATCTCCTTTCTTAGATTGTTCAGACCCTCTTCTTGATCTTCCTCGGGTGTCACCGGAGTGGCTGCACTCACTTAACCTTGCCTTCAGGGTCACAGAATGGTCAGGAATATTTTGCAAACTAATAGGCACTTTGTTCTGATTCCTCACTGCCAGCCTCAAACATTCCCAACTTGATCTGCACTTGTTGAGCTGTCACCTTTCCAGCTTTTAGAGTAACATTATCCCCTCTGGGAGATCCTTGGTTCTTTTCATCTAATAAAGCCTCTTCTTCTCTAACGATCTTCATCAGCTCAGGATAGGTGGGTGCAACCTGTATTCCCTTCAATAATAGTCATAAAACAATAGTATGATTCGGTCTCACGCCTTCTAGAATCCTCTCCGATCTTGCTTTATCAGCTTCCTTAGGGTCAATTCCTCTCTTCAGGATACTTTGATGCAGAACTCTATTAACTCTGACGACATATGCAGATAACTTTTCTCCTCTAGACTGATGGGTATGTTCAAACTTATACATCAGGTCAGGAATTTTTTCCACCCTCCCATAGACTGCACACAGAGCTTCTATATAGTGCATAGCAATGCACTCTGGCTTTCCTCTCTTCAAACTTCGAATCACATCCACGGCAGGGCTTCACAGACTCTCACTTATCTGTTGTCTGTTCACAGCTTCAGGCACATTCCAATCTTCCACTGCTTGGATGGCCTGATCCATCCAGCTATCAAAGTCCTCCTCCCCTTCATTAGTGTGTGTGCGACCCAAAAAGAATTCACGCTGTTCAAAGGAATGGTTCATAGCTTCAGGGTCACAGAATGGTCAGGAATATTTTGCAAACTAATAGGCACTTTGTTCTGATTCCTCAGCAGAGCCTTCGTGGGTACTATCTCAGAAATCATAGCCAAGCCAGCAACTTCAGTCTGAGCATCCGTTTCCTTTACTACAAAAGGCCCAGGATGATCCCAAGTCAGCTTCACAGTAGCCTTCAAACAGGGGACTTCTCCCAGCTGAAGCACCGTTTCCCTTATATCCAGTTTCCACAGATGACTTACCCCTTGGGCTGGGGCCTTCTTTTCCTGGATCACTTGCCGACAAGCTTGGTACAAAGTAGGATGAATCTCTTCAGGTACTGCCACATTTTCTCCTACTACCTTCTCCAACAGTCTTTGGACCAAACCAGTATTAGTCCCAATGATCATTGTTCTCCGCTCCCACCGGTCTTGGACACACCAGAGTCTCCTCCACTGAGACCCTCAGATGTTTACCACCTTCTGGGTTGCCTAAATCTGTTGTATCACTTTCAGTAACTCTGCCATAAAGTTGAATTCCTCTCCTCTCTTTGGCCACTGCCTCCTGAAATGATCAGACTCCCCACGCATGAAACATTTCCTTGCATCATGTTCTGTCAGTCTGGATAGTAACTTGAGCTTCCATAACTCTGGAAAAAAGTTTGCTGCAATTGATCTTGAACTTGGACTACCTGCGTTAGCAGCTTAACTGGAGATTCTTCAGGTGTTGGAGGGGGTATAGGGATTCTGTTACTCTCTCCTCATTCTGAACCCTCCTCACTGCCAGCCTCAAACATTCCCAACTTGATCTGCACTTGTTGAGCTGTCACCTTTCCAGCTTTTAGAGTAACATTATCCCCTCTGGGAGATCCTTGATTCTTTTCATCTAATAAAGCCTCTTCTTCTCTAACGATCTTCATCAGCTCAGGATAGGTGGGTGCAACCTGTATTCCCTTCAATAATAGTCATAAAACAATAGTATGATTCGGTCTCGCGCCTTCTAGAATCCTCTCCGATCTTGCTTTATCAGCTTCCTTAGGGTCAATTCCTCTCTTCAGGATACTTTGATGTAGAACTCTATTAACTCTGACGACATATGCAGATAACTTTTCTCCTCTAGACTGATGGGTATGTTCAAACTTATACATCAGGTCAGGAATTTTTTCCACCCTCCCATAGACTGCACACAGAGCTTCTATATAGTGCATAGCAATGCACTCTGGCTTTCCTCTCTTCAAACTTCGAATCACATCCACGGCAGGGCTTCACAGACTCTCACTTATCCGTTGTCTGTTCACAGCTTCAGGCACATTCCAATCTTCCACTCTTCCACTGCTTGGATGGCCTGATCCATCCAGCTATCAAAGTCCTCCTCCCCTTCATTAGTGTGTGTGCGACCCAAAAAGAATTCACGCTGTTCAAAGGAATGGTTCACAGCTGTCCAATGCAAAACATGTTTCGGAATTTGCAAGTTATTTCCTTCATCAGGGGAGGAATTCACAGTGCAGCATGTTTATAATTACAACAGTAATTATTAGATAACTGGTAATGTAACCAACAATCAATGAAACATCATAGGCAGAGAGGAGTGTACAATTTACACTGTATCACAGTAGTCCTAATGGAAGAAAATCAATCAATGGTGTTTTTTTGGGGCGTATCTTATGTTTACTATGATACAGTGTAAGTTGTACACTCCTCTCTGCCTATGATGTGAACCATTCCTCTTGGGACAGCGTGATCGAGCAGCAGGGACCTGTGTGCTTCTGCAGCAGGATTGCGGCCTGCGGCCTAAGTCCAGTGATCCAGCAAGCTCAATTTACATAGCATCCCAGCGAGCTGCAGTGCTACCACATTCCAATGGGTGAGCTATGATGTTTCATTGATTGTTGGTTACATTACCAGTTATCGAAAAATTACTGTTGCAATTATAGACATGCTGCACTGTGAATTCCTCCTTGATGAAGGAAATAACTTGCAAATTCCAAAACGCGTTGGACAGCTGTGAACTATTCCTTTATCATGGCCTCTCACATGGGGGCCTGGTCTGTTGATCCAGTTTTTCCAGCTATACTGGTGCTTTCTTGCTTTACCATGCACATGCATTACTGTGGCTATTTTCAATCCTATGGTTCTATGTAATTTGAACTTTTATATTGTGAAATTGTACCCAATAAATGTGTAATACTATTTTATCTATTGTTACTATTCCTTCCCCATCTGTCTTAAAAGTCCCTCTAGGGGCCATTTCTTCTTTCTCTACAACCAGTCTTCTGTGCATGCACTTGTCAAAGTTAGTCAGGAAGTGTTGCTAGAATAGAGACATCGACATGGTACTCAAACGAAAAGTCCTTCAAAATTAGTCGAGTCCATAATGGCACCATCGAATGGTCAGATGAATGATTTTTATAGTCTCTCGTCTGAACGAAATTCTACAGATATAAGGCCAGCATTATAATTTCACTCTCTGTGACTGACTACAATAACTAGGCAGTGTTTGCATTGTATTGTTACAACTGTCCTAATATGTTTTCCTAATATCCTAATATGTTTTTCACAGATTATCCATGGCAGCCTGTGTTGGAAGACATAGAAAATACTAATCTGTTCGTAAACTCTGAATGCAAACTCCAATATAAAATCTCTGGATATTTCCCTGATGATCTGACCGTGAGCTGGTATAAGAAGAGTGAGGCGACAGATGAGATTATTCCTGTTGGTAACAATAAATACAAGACTGCAGTCAGTGGACACCAGAGACACCCGGATAACACATACAGCTGTACAGTCAGTCTACTGTTCACCCCAACACTGCCAGAAGACCAGAGGTCAGAGTTAATCTGCAGAGTGCAGCATCCCGGTATGGAGCATTATATAGAGAGAAGAGGAGGACCATTGCAGGTCCACGGTGAGTTTCCAGCATAATGGACAGTAGTAAAACAATTTAAAAAGGTAGACCTAGGGAGGGTATATATCTCTTATAGGGAGGGTACCAATATTCCTTCTATGAGTTACAGCAACAATAATATGCCAACATGGAATTTGTTAGGTGAAAAGCTACTAGTCATATAAAATGATTACAGGTATTTGTCCTTTATAACATTTAAAATAATTGAGACTGGGGCAGTCACATAACCAAAATGATTGTTACATCCCCTTTATCCCTCCTGTACATGAGAATATACTTCAAATGTATAAAAAATGTCCAAAGGGTCTTCCGTGTATGCAGTGGGGGAAAGGATTTGTCTCCAAGCGTTTCATGGACTATATCAGCCACTTCCTTAAGAAACGAATGGGGTATATATGGTTTACAATGTAACATCAAAATAAAGCTAGTCATATTTGAAACAAACATATAAACATCTGCCCCAAAAGTGCACGCTCCAACTACCCAATGTAGGTCAACATATGCTCCAATATTCCCAGGGAATGCAACAGTATCATAGAGATTTTAAGATATTGACAATGGGCCCATCCACATCCCATAAGGATATTCAGTTCATATATGGTTGTAAGGGTCCTTTTTCATGCTTTGAAGTCATGCCCCAAAACATCTATGCCCAGGGTATCTCTTTAATATGAATCCCAGCTAATCACACCATTGTTTGGCTACACTTCATATGTAGGCATCTCCACAAATCCACTATAATATAATAAATATATAATATAATCAATGGTCATCATAAAATTCCAGGTAATGAGACCAAGGAGGGCACAATACTTCCAGATCAGGGTGAAGTATGGAGAGTAGGGGCTGTACCACATAAAAGCACCAACTATTATCACACTGTTTTGCCATTCCTTGTACCTGCTATAGAAAAATCCTCACATATGTTTTTCTATACTAGATGGTAAAAACATTATACTGTATTTACCATTAAACACCAAGGAGGATCTTTGCGGAAGAGATTGTGATCTGTTAGAAATGCTGCTTTTATCATTTGTGATTTGAGTGTCAACTCCTTTGTGTTTTACCTGTGATTATTGAGTAGCTTTGAGTAGCAATCATTCTGTGGATGAGCAGATCTCTAAACATGAGTCATAATAAAAAGATCTTCCCATCTATGTCAGGTTACAGATGCCCACAGAAGAACTTCCGTCTTCTAATACAGTGTTTTTCAACCAGGGTTCCTCCTGAGGTTGCTAGGGGCTCCTTGAACAGTGAGCAAAGGTATATTTATTGTCCATCTTCACTGGCCATCAATTTTCCACTACTACACTGACCACTAGCGTTGGAGGACATGTGATCCCAGCTCTAGACATGTGCACTGCTGAAAAATTAGTTAGTTTTTGTTTCATTCTGTTTTTTTTTTTTTTGGGGGGGTCATCCCTTATGATCGCAATTCGTAAATTCAAAAATCCGAAAATCCGAAAGAACGAAAATCCAAAAATTCGAAATAATAACGAATTTACTAACTAACTAATAATAACTAACTATTAAACTATAGGTATTGGAATTTCCTTTCAAATTTGGCTATTAGTGAACGTAACAAATACAAATTTATCCAAAGGTACGAATTATCTGAAATAACGAATGCCGCATCTAAACAAATGGAACAGAACAAATTAATAATAAATAATAATAATACATTTTTATTATTATAATTATTGTTATTTATTACTTATTCATTTGTTACGTTCCATTCGTTTATATACAGCATTCGGTATTTCGGATAATTCGTACCTTCAGATACATATTCGTTACGTTCACTAACAGCCAAATTTGAAAGGAAATTCCAATACCTATAATTTAATAGTTAGTAATAGTTAAGTTATTATCAGTTAGTTATTATTTCAGATTTTCGAACATCGAAATTCCGAATTGTCGAATATTCAAAGTTAAGAATATTCTGAAAAATTTGTTAAACAGGTTTTCGTTAATTCGGATATTTCCGGATTAATGGATTTGTCGAAATTAGTTAAAAAACAAATTCGGAAGGAAACGAGTTGCGCATGTCTACACAGCTCCGGCTCCCCTATGTAAGAGGGTGCTCGACAATGACTGGGATCCCCAAAAGCAGTGATATCACCCGAAAAATTCAATAGCCCAGCCATTGTCAGTTCTCCCTCCTCTCCACTGCAGCTGGCTGCTCACTAACACAGGGGAGCCAGAGTCGGTTGATTAAAGGTAAGTATACAAATCTTTTTTGCGTAGGGTAAGCAGCAGAAGGGGTAGGGAATATTTTCAAGAATACTTATAATTAGACAGGAATTTCACTTTAACCACTTCCCGACCAGCGCCGTAAATAGGCAGCGGACGGGTTTGAGCGGCTCTCCCGGGACATAGCCTATATCCCGGTATCATTTTTTAGAGCTGGCGGTCGGCTATCCAGGGGCAACGACCGATCCGGCTCGGGAGCCGCTCGGTCGTTACCCCAGGGGGCGGGAGGGGACACCCCCCCTCCCGCCACCTTCCGCCGCTCTTCTCCGGCCTCCCGTCCCACCGGGAGACGGGAGCGACGATACGGCGCGTCCGCCGGCTGGAAGGAGACCTGACAGAAGCCGTAATCGGCTCCGATTGGGTCTCCTTCGGCAAATTCCGTAAGCGACGTCACTTCCGGTTTACATGGCGGCTAACGGCGCCAATTTTAAAAAAGTGACAGTATTCAGAATCGCCGTTTTTGGCAATCTGAATACTGTGAAGTGCAAAGGAGGGATGGGGGGTCATTCCTTGTGATAGCAATAAAAGTGATCAGATTTTTTTTTTAAAGGAACAGTGCTAAAAATAAAAAAATAAAAAAAAAATAAAAAGATTTAAATCGCCACCATCCCCGCGAGCTCGCGCAGCAAAGAAAACGCATACGTAAGTCGCGCCCACATATGAAAACGGTGTTCAAACCACACATGTGAGGTATCGCCACGATCGCCAGAGTGTGAGCAATAATTTTAGCAAAAGACCTCCTCTGTAACTCTAACCTGCTAACCGTTAAAAATGTTTAAAGCCTCGCCTATGGAACTTTTTAAATACCAGACTTTGTGCGCGCAATTTTCAACCGTGTCATGTATGGTATCAATTTACTCGGCGTAACATTCTCTTTCACAATATGCAAAAAAATTGGGCTAACTTTACTGTTGTCTTATTTTTTAACTCAAAAAAGTAAAATTGTTCCAAAAAATACCATGTGACAAAAAGTATTGCAATGATCGCCATTTTATTCTCTAGGGTGTTTGAAAAAAATATATATAATGTTTGGGGGTTCTAAGTAATTCTCTAGCAAAAAAAAATGTTTTTAGCTTGTGACCACCAAATGTAAAAAAGTGGCCCGGTAGGTAAGTGATTAACTCATCTTTGTCTGTCCATACATTGTTCATCCACATGACCACTATATTGCAAGCTTTGTAAATAAGGGTACGAAATGCTAATTAAACAATCCTGTCTTTGCCCAGCATGTCCCACATTCCAGGATCCTATACAGTGGTCACTTACAGATAGAGAAGAAGCCGTTCTTACTGTCCATCTCAAGGAGTTTTACCCCCAATCTATAGAAATCCAATGGAGCTGCAGTTGTGGAGAATCACTGATATCAGAGGATGATTATGAGAACAATTCCAATTCAACATTTAATGTGATAAGCAAATGCAAAATTCCTCAACAACACATGATACATCCAGATCCTACAATCAGGGTGACCTGGAAGCATGATACTATGACTGTTCCCGAGTCCAGAGAAGTGTGAATAAGAGATACAGGTAAAAACTTCTATGTGATGTCATTATCTCATTTCTGATGCCATGACACAATAGAGGAGATTTACTAAAAACGGAGAGTGCAAAATCTGGTGCAGCTCTGCACAGAAACCAATCAGCTTCCAGGTTTTATTGTCAAAGCTGGATTGAACACGCTGAAGTTAGAAGCTGATTGGTTACCATACACAGCTGCACCAAATTCTGAGTTGAAAAAGGAATAAGAACTACACTGTGATCTTAAGAATAAAAATAATATCAAATAGACAATAACAATTGTTCAAAGTCTGTTCTATACAGTCCAAATAAAGTGCTCAGCGCAAATCAATACATCCAGATGTGATAGAAAAAAGTACTGTTCTTCCTCTTTTCCAAACAGAAGCACACCGCACTCACAAGAAATTTATGACCTCTTCTCTCAAAGAAGATCAAAACATAAAATGTCATCAACAGGTGCTCCCATATTCAGACTATTTGTTATTGCCATTAGGCATGTGCACTGTCAAAAAATGTGTTCATTTTCATTACATTCGGGGTTTTTTTTCATTTTTCGGGTCATTTGTTATGATCGAAATTCGTTATTTCGAATAAATTTGTAAATTCGGAAATTCGAAATCCAAAAATTAAAAAATTTGAAATTCGAAAATTTGGAAATTTGAAAAATTGGAAATTTGAAAATTCGAAAATTCAAAAATCCAAAAATAAGAAAGAAAATCTGAAAGAATGAAAATCCAGAAATAAGAACAAAATTCCGAAAATTCAAAAATCCGAAATAATAACTAACTAACTAATAATAACTTTCAAATGCGGCTGTTAGTGAATGTAACGAATATAAATTTATCCGAAGTTACCAATTATCTGCAATAACGAATGCCGTATCTAAACGAATGAAAACGTAACGCATTAATAATAATAAATAATAATTATTATTATTAATTTGTTGCTTTACATTAGTTTAGATGTGGCATTCGTTATTTTGGAATACTTAGTAACTTTGGATAAATTTGTATTCATTACGTTCACTAACAGCCAAATTTGAAAGGAAATTTCAATACCTATAATTTAATAGTTAGTAATAGTTATTATTAGTTAGTTATTATTTCAGATTTTCAAATTTTCGGGTTTTCTAATTTTTGGATTTTCGTTCTTACTTTCGGGATTTCGTTCTTTTGAATTTTTGTACTTATTTCCAGGTTTCTGAATTTCCGATTTTTTGATTTTCGAATTTCCGAATTGTGGAAAAATTAGTTAAACAGGATTTTGTTAATTCGAATATTTCCGAATTAACGAATTTGTTGCATTTCGTCAAAAAACGAATTTGGGACGAAATGAATTACACATGTCTAATTGCCATATTTGATAGTATTTGTATTCATAAGAGCACAGTCTAGTTCTTATTCCTTTTCTTGTCTTTGGCTTATTTAAGCTAGAAATCAGGCAGCTCTTTAACCTCCCTGGCGGGATGATTATTTCAAATTTTTGGTGCTGAAAGCGGTACGATTATTTTGCATGGAAATTTGGCGTTTTATAGTGTAGGCCTGTAATTCTTAGGAATAACTCACTTAAATCTGTCCAAACCAGAGTCTAGTAGACATCCTGGGTATGAAAAAGTTAGAAACATGAAATCATAAATTATAATATAATAAATAACTATAAATAATTATCAGAAATAATAACGTAATAGTAATAAAATGTATTTAATAATGTAATCAAACTAAAAACAGTGAAATTTGGTCAGTTGCAGAATTGTCGCTGTCGTCACTTTCAGTTTCTGATGATAAATTTCCCCAAAAATCAGTATCACTCAATTCTGCAAATGATTCTTATTTACTATTAATGTTTTCTAGCTGATAAAAACACTTTTGACGTAAAGGGACACTTTTTGGTTGCTATGGACATTCTCAAGTTTCCAGGCAGAAAGAATGACATATATAATATAAAAGTGCATGCAGGGCTCTGGGCAAACCACTAGGGGCAAAGGGGATGTGAAATGATTTGATACAGTAATGTAATCTGTAAGATTACAGTGTACTGTATGTGCTGTGTGTCTCACTATTTGAATTTCCTGCCGGTCTCCGTCCCCGTGCGACGCGACGCTCACAGGGAACGGAGCCCGGCACACAGAGGCATCGGGTGGAGGGACAGACACGCAGACACAGCGGGAGGACATCGCTGGATCCAGGGGACAAGGTGAGTAGCGCTGCCTTGGATCCAGCAATGCAATCCCGAGTGTGGCTCGGGGTTACCGCTAATGGTACTGAAATTCCAC
>BLSH010121161.1:343101-359247 GCA_018402905.1 Glandirana rugosa | reverse complement strand
CAGTGCAGACATCCCCCCTCAGTGTAGACATCCCCCCTCAATGCAGACACCCCAGTGTAGACACCCCCCAGTGCAGACCCCCCTCAGTGTAGACATCCCCCAGTGTAGACTCCCCCTCCAGTGCAGACCCCCCTCAGTGTAGACATCCCCCCTCAGTACAAAGTCCAAAAACAGTCCAATCCTGGGCAGCCTGCTAACTAAAGCATGATACACACACAACATTTGAATCACATGAGTTTGTATATAAACACAGAACTCTAGCCCAACGTTTTACAATTTAAAGAACACTTAAATTATGTATGACACTGTGGGGTTGATTTACTAAAGCTTGAAAGTGCACAATTTGGTGCAGCTCCACACAGAAACCAATCAGCTTCAAGGTTTTATTGTCAAAGCTTGATTGAACAAGCTGAGGTAAGAAGCTGATTGGCTAGCATGCAAAGCTGCACTGGTTTTTGTACTCTCCAGCTTTAGTAAATCAACCCCTGTATGCACCTGGTTACATTTATATCTTATTTCTTTCCCATGGAGTCCTGAAGTTACAGAGATCTCCACTACAGTTCTGTTGTTAGATCAGCCGATTACAGTGCAGTGTGATATCTGTAACTATTTCCCCAATAACCTGACTGTGACGTGGTTTGTGAAGGAGAGAGGAAGTCAGGAATATGTCCCGGTGGATCTGAAGAAAGCCTACAAGATAATGACCTCCAAGCCACAATACTCTGATTCTGGCTACTCTTGTACCACCTCTGTGCAGTTCATACCATCTCTCTCCTCTCACCATGGGGTCCTGTTCATGTGTAAAGTGAGCCACCCCAGCCTGGAACATCCTATAGAGGGGGTCAGGGGACCGATGTTCATAACACGTGAGTCTAAAGTCCTTTCAACCTTTATAAAAAAAGTATAGATAGCTGGTTTGACATATGTAATGTGGCAACCTGTTAGGTAGAAATCCTAAACATTCTTCCCAGATAGGGATGAGCGAATCTATTTTTTCCAAAGCTAATTTGCAAGGAAATGTTAAAAAGGACATAGGTATCTGGGAACTGCCATTGGGACATGTACTGGGTCTTTTCATGTCATATAAATACATTGAAAATCCAAAAAAAAACTACAACCATGTTTGGGGATCCCTTAAAACTGCACATGAAGTTAGGGAATAGTACAAAACAGGTCCTTCAAATGGGACACTTAGCAAAAAAAAACTGAAAAAGGGCATAAGGTTCCCCTTAAAATCTCTACCAGACCCTTATTAAGGCTAGCATTTCAACATCAGTGGGGGGTGCCTTGGAAGGGGGCGGGGAAAGCCTACCTTCTACCCTGCAAGGCACTTTGTCATAACGTTAAAGGAAAATTACCGCTTTCCCACATCCTGTACCCAAAAGGGATGTAGGGATATAACAATAAAAATTCCCCATGGCATCTCATCATATTTTTTTATTGGTGCTTTTTTATTGCTTTTAGTGCTAAACTCCAACATGATGTTAAATAATTACTGAACCAGAAGAAATAATTCTAGGCACCGCTTAAGTTTGTTATGCAAAATAGACAGAGAGCAATTCAAGCCCCATCCATTACCCATGCTGGTAGAATAAATGACGGGAACCGATTAGGAGGTGTGGGGCATCTCACTATGTATAATATTAGGATGACACAATTTACTTGTGAAGACTGGATCAGGTTAAAAACCCAGTAACAAATGAGGATGGAAGCAGGCATAGGCCTAGGGAAGGACTGACACTCAAACCAAGTGTCTCAGTTCCACCATATTCTTTATATGTTGCAAGGATTGACAAAGGTTATTGCATGGACAGAAAAAAATGGTGTCTATACCACCAACATATATTGAATTGCCCTGCAATAGCATCATACCGTATAAATAAAACTATATTGCTACATGTCCAAAGCACTATTTATTACGTATGAACTAATACCTCCTGGACCAGGTTTGTTCTTTGCTATTGAATGGATATGGTACTGACAGTGTTTCTTTGTAATTAACTATGAGCATTTGATGGCTATGTTAGGGTGACCAGACATCCCTGGTTTCCAGGCACAGTCCCCGAATAAAGGACACTGTACCCGGAGCCAGTCCGTCCCCGGATTGCAGTGACTGGGGGGGAGGGGGAGCTGGTACTCTTGCCTCACGCTGCACACATGGATTGGTCCCCTGGTTCACAGCCAGGGATGATTGGTGCGGCGGGAGGGACAGTTGTGATCACCGATCTCCCTGCATGGCTTTTTAGCTGACAGCCACTTCTCCTCCTCTCCCTCCTGCGTCTGTCAGCTGAAAAGCACTGATCATCCCCGACTGTTCCCTATATACTTCTCCTCCGCCTCGCATGCTCCTCCTCTCCCCTGTCCTCCTTTTCAGCCCCTGTGTGCTCCTCCAGTCCCCTGTCCTCCTACTCCACCCCCGTTTGCTCCTCCGGCCCCCTGTCCTCCTCCTCCGCCCCATGTGCTCATTTAGTCCCCTGTCCTCCTCCTCTGCTCCCGTGTGCTTCTCCGGTCTCCTGTCCTCCTCCTCCCCCCCCCCCCCCCCCCCTGTGCCCCACAGCCTGCTTCCCTCCTCTCCTCTCAGGATGGAGAGTGGAGGAGGGGGTCGGTAAATATGTCATTTACCGGCCCCTTCCTTTCCTTTAATTGGACACAGTGAGCATCTCTACTCATTAATCCTGTGCCCTCTGATAACTGAGCAGAGTAAACTCTGTTTCAGTTTATGAGTGAACATGATTTCACAATCAGTGAAAAAAAATAGTACAAAAAAAAATATTATTGTATTATATTTACATAAAGATTATTTAAAAAAAAAATGTAAAAAATAATAAAAATAAAAAAATTCTGACACTGTCCATTGCTCTACTGACACCGCCCACTACCCTACTGACACCATCCACTGGCCCCCAAAAAGCATTTTGAAAAAAAAAATACTAAAGAATTAAATTGAAAAAAAGAATAAAATAAAATAAAAATAAAGACTTACTGACACCATCCACTGCCCCACTGACACCATCCTGCACATACTATGCACCACCGTACACTCCGCACTCCTTACCTGAACATTATTCCCACCTCCATACACTCCATACTCCTCTTCTGCACATACTACCCACCCCCATACACTCCACACTGTACATTCCCTATTTAACATTACTGTATTCTGCATGTCAGTCATCTCAGGCTCTATTAAACCACATCCCTTTAAGCCATGCCTAACATCTAGCGCAATTTAAGCCACGCCCATATTTTGTCGTGGCGCGCTACAGTGTTTAGTGCAGTGGTCAGGTAGGTCAGTGCAGTGGTCTGGTAGGTCAGTGTAGGAATCAGGTTGGTCAGTACTACTGTACTAGTGGAAGGGACTCAGGGAATGCTAAAAGTCTGCGGATTACGAGGCGCAGATTTCTTCAAACATGATATACTTACCTGCTCTGTGCGAAAGCAGCCTCGATCCTCCTCTCGTGGGGTCCCCCACCAGCCCTCCTGATTCCACACTTCCCCAAGTGCCCCCATAGCAAGCCATTTGCTATGGGGGGCAATTGTGCGTGCTCGCTCCCGAGCCCTACTCTATGTGTCCATAGGTAGGAATCTGCAACAAAGTTTGTTAAAATCCTTGCAATGTATATTGATCACCCAGAGGGGATTGTTTTGTTTTTTTACTCTTTTTTAAAGGCATAGTTTAAACACTGTAAAATCATGTTATGAAATAGTCAAACCTATCTCTAACATTACTAAAATTGTGAACGTTTAATAGATGTCAGCTAGACTTGTGTGGATTGAGCGTAAAAAGTAAATTTCACCCTATTTTGTACAGCCTAGGGTGCATTATGCATTTTCAGCACATACAGTATGTTGCAAGTCAAGAAATTATTTAATTGATGTTTGTGTTATTCATTTATAGTGTCCCCGGTGCTATCAAATCCAATAAGATTAGACCTTTCTAAGTCCGGAGAGATACTCTGCTCTGTGCAACTGGACAAGTTCTTTCCCAAACACATCAACCTTACCTGGACTTTTGGAAGAGAACAACACAAAGAATCCTCATTGATTAAAACCATTCTTGCGGAGAATAATGAGGAGATGTTCGGTGTTATCAGTGAATGTAGAATTCCCTGGGATCGCCTACAGTTTCCTGTTCGAGTAAGCTGGGAACATGAGTCTATGGAAGGACCTCAATATACAGAGCTGCAGAGATCAGGTGATGATCACACAACACATTGTACAGCAATGCCTCTAACATACAAGATTGGAATACTACAGATAGTACAGAGCAGTAAACATCATTACCTGTAGACCCCAATCCATTGAGGAAGCTGTATTTACAAAAGACGAACACAACTGGAAAGTATCTGAAGAAACACAGACACATAGGGGTTTATTTACTAAAGCTGGAGGGTGCCAAGTGCAACGCTGCATAGAAACCAATCAGCTTTCAGGTTTTATTGCCAAAGTTTAATTGAACAAGATGAAATTAGAAGCTGATTGGCTACCATGCACAGTTATACCATATTCTGAGTGCACCAGTTTTAGTAAATCTCCTCCATACAGTTAGTAAATCAGTGTCTGTCTACAACAAGTAGGAGTGAAGATCAAATTGCTGGAGATCAAGTAGCTTGAGAATTATAGAATTTTAAACTTCAATGAGTTTTTCCAGGTTGGTGGAATATGTACATGTCTATCTTATCCAAGATGGATTCTACACATTTTCCAACCATCATTTATAATTGTCAGGATCCTTATTAATGATCACATATAGTCAAATATGTGTTTAACCAAAGTGAAGCAAGTCACATCTTTCCTGCACTTTAGGACCAATGTACTGCCAACTGATGGATTTATACTTGGGAAAATTTTAGCACAATGTGTTGTATTACTAAAACTATCCTCAAAGTGGAGTTTCGGCTGAAATATGACTTTTAAGATAAAAATACCCCTAGAATACTGATTCCTTGTGCAATGTAAGACAGGTATGCTGTAAACTATGCCCAGTTTCCTATTTGTGCAACATAGTTTTCTTACTTTGTGAAGTTCCTGCACAGCGTGGCCATCTCCAGTGTGGGCCTCTGAAGCTGCAGTGGCCTTCTTCCAGGTTTCTGTGCATGTTGGCTATCCAGCATGCACCTGCCAATCTCGTGCATGTGCAGTGCGGTGCAATCTTGCTCAGCTTGACATGGCACGGGTCCAGTAACATTTAACATTGGCTTCTATTGGAAATCTTGGTCAGCTTGACATGGCACTGGAGCAGTGCTATGTCATGCTGACCAAGATTTCCCATAGATGCTAATGTTAAATGCTATGGGAGTCGTGCCATGTCAAGCTGACCAAGATTTTCTATAGACTCCAATGTTAAATGTTAGGGGAGCAGTGCCATGTCAAGCTGACCAAGATCTCTCAGGAGCCAATGCAAAGCCAGAAATGGTGTACGATGCCTCGGCTCCTAAAGGAGGAAGTGAAATTAGATATAGGAATAAATCAGGTAAGTCTACAGAAAAAAAAATAAAATGTCAATTCATTTTACCGATGCACATTAGTGGTGCATGGTGAGGAGTCAAAAATGTGGGTGGAACTCTGCTGTAAGTTTAAAGGAGAAGTATAGCTAAATCTATCTAGGCCATACTTCTGTGGATCCATGGAGTTTAGTTTGTTCTGCACTTCTGTAACCTGTTTCCAGCCGACATCGGGCTGAAGCCCACTGGGTTCAGGATCGGCTGGGTTCAGGATCGGGAAAGAAGTTGGGATTCACGGTTGGGATTCACGGAGATGCTGAATCAGCCTCTCAGCAGGCTGCTAACTGCTTGAGCCAGCCGCCCCCTCCACAGCCCAGCGCTCCTGTGAGCGATGGAGGGGCAGAGTAGAGAGCCATTGACTGAAACTGAGTGACCAGCAATCTTTTATCGCTCAGTTCTCAGTTTTAGAAGCGACGGGGGACAGATGCAGCATCAGATTGACCTAGGTGAGTATACATTACTTTTTTTTCAGAAACCCGAACTTCTCTTTTAAATTGTACCCCACCAATTACTCATGGCCACCTGTGTTAGAAGACATAGAACATCTTGTTTTGGTTGCCAAATCTAAATGTAAACTCCAGTTTAAAGACACACATACTGTTAGTAAATCACTGTCTGACTGACTACAATAAGTAGAAGTGCAGAACGAGTTGATTGAGAGTTATAGCTTTGAAACTTTGAAAGAGAATGGGTTGTTACAAGGTTGCTGGAACATGAACATGTCTATCTTATCCATGATGGACTGTACACATTTTTGTGACCATCATTCATAATTATCAGGATTCTTGCTGATGATCACGTATTTGGTATGTAACCAAAGTGTTGCAAATCATACAATTTCTCCACTTTACAACACACAGCAGATTGACTGATCTATACTTGGGAACTTCAGATAGAAATCTGAGCAAAATGTGTTTTATGACTAATACTGCCCTTATGGTTAAAATTGTACTCCACAGATTATCCATGGCCACCTGTGCTGGATGACATAGAACATCCTGTTTTGATTGCCAACTCTGAATCCAAACTCCACTGTAGAATCTCTGGATATTTCCCTGATGATCTGACTGTGAACTGGTATAAGAAGAATGGGGGGATAGATGAATGCATTCTTCTGAATAATGACAATAGATTCAAGACTGTAATCAGTGGACTCCAGAGACAGTCAGATAAGACATACAGCTGTACAGCCAGTCTGCTGTTCACCCCAACACTGCCAGAAGACCAGGGGTCAGAGTTCATCTGCAGAGTGCAGCATCCCAGTCTGGAGCAGCCCATAGAGAGAAGAACAGAATCGTTACAAGTCCAAGGTGAGTTTCCAACATAATGGTCAGCAGTATTTGTATCACATCAAAGCACCAGATTTTACCACCCTGCCTAATGGCATTCTTGTACCTTGCCATAAAAAATACTTACATATGTGTAGCCATTGCCCTCTTGGGGGTTGCTGAATGCAGTGGTACACCTGTCACTCTTCCCTCAGTCACACTGTTTCCTTTCATTCTGAGTCACGGAATAGGCCGACGCTTTGTTTTTTGTTATTTATTAGGGGATTAAACTTGAATGGGGTAGGGGTGATTATGGGATGCCCAGTAGATTAAACTTGAATAGGACGTTCTATATACACTTCTGTATATACACTCCTTCCTCCATCACATCACTTGCTCCAGTTAACACTTCTTCCTCCAGCACATCACTTGCTTCACTTTACTCCTGGTTCCTCTCTTCTGCACTTCACTTAGTTCCGGCTTAGCTAGCACATGGTGAGGCCTGCTGTTATGTTAGCAGAACCTCCAAACCGCCCATTACAGGCAGAGCCCCCAAGTGTAGCAAAGGACATGCGTGCTAGCTAGCTTTGATGGACTACTGCCACCAGCCCATCCTCTTCCAGGCCCCCTCAGCCCCCCTGGCTGCTCCGGACTGCTCCACTGCCCATGTGACACCAGAACCCTTTCTGGCTCTTGCAACCTTCTCAAACTGTCCACTGTATCCTCCTAGCCTGCTCCGGTGTACCTCCTCCAGATTCCCAGGGTGTGTCACTCACTGACACCTGTGAATCCTTTACAGAGCCCTTTCTCCTGTAGCACTTCTCTGTTGCTCTCCTGCTCCTTTGGTCAGAACTCCTCTGTGGTTTGTACGAGGGGTCCTTTCCACTTCCCGAGCCTCCAGGCCGAAGGTCACCCCCCCAGACTGGGGACTCCCTCAGGGCCTCAGCAACTCCTGCTACATCTCCAGCTCTTCCACCCAAGCTCTCCTCTCAGAATGGGCTGGCCCAAGGTATTTAAGGAGACCTACCCCCTGCCAATCTAGGCTCCTTAAGATACCTCAAGAAATTCCACTTCCTTTTCCCCACCCTTTCCTCCTGAACTTTCTGAGCTTGAAAGGAGGGGTTACCAAGGAGTGTCATTACCTGCAGTCACCAGTCCTCCCTGGGCCACTCCCCTGCCCAGAATCAAAACAATCAGGCCTGCACTTAAGTCAGGCCTGACCAAATTTACCTCACCTACACAAAAAACTGTCTCTAAACACCTACTTAACAGTAAAGAGCGCTACATATGTTTTCTATATTAGATGGTAAGAACATTATATTTACTATTATTAACCATGGAGGATCTTTACAGAACACATTGTGATCTGTAAATAGAAATGCTGCTTATATAATGTAATATGATTTGAGTGTCGTCTCCTTTGTGTGTCTTCTCGATCATTAAATAGCATTGACTAGTAATCATTCTGAGGACTGAATGCTTTGTAAATTTGTGTATGAAATGCTAATTAAACAATCCTATCTTTGTCCAGCATGTCCCACATTCCAGGATCCTATACAGTGGTCTCTTACAGATAGAGAAGAAGCCGTTCTTACTACCCTTCTCCGGGAATTTTACCCACAATCTATAGAAATCCAATTGAGCTGCAGTTGTGGAGAGTCACTGATATCAGAGGATGATTATGAGAACAATGATGACACAACCTTTAATGTGACAAGTAAATGCAAAGTTCCTCAGCAACACATGACACATCCAGATCCTACAATCAGGGTGACCTGGAAGCATGATACTATGACTGTTCCCGAGTCCAGAGAAGTGTGTGTAAGAGATACAGGTAAACACTGTTAAGTGATGTCATTATATCACTTCTGATGTCATAACATAATTTTACAATACAGTCGTGTGTCAGCAGGAGAATGGGCGGCACAGTGGTGTAGTAGTTAGCACTTTCACCTAGTAGTAAAACGGTTTGAATCCCAACCATGACACTACCTGCCTGGAGTTTGCATATTCTCCCTGTGCTTGCCTGGTTTTCCTCCAGTTTCCTCCCACACTCCAAAGACATGCTGGTAGGTTAATTAGATCCTGTCTAAGAAAATTGGCCCTAGTATGTGTATGTATAAATGTGAGTTAGGGACTTTAGAATGTAAGCTCCTTGAGGGTAGGGACTGATGTGAATGCACAATATATGTAAAGCGCTGCGTAAATTGGAAGCGCTATATAAGTACCTAAAATAAAAAAATTAAATAAATAAAAATGAGGTGATTATAAAACCAACTTTTCAATCAAAATTTCCCAGTGTAAATGTAAGTAGCTTGTTGTAGCAGTCACTGTGGAAGAACAAGTAACCATATAATACGTGGATGAAAATGGAAAAAACACCTTTTTTTTGCTGGCTACTTTAAAACACCACAAGATTTATTAGAATAATAAAAAAAATAAATAGAACTTTGAATTCCCTCCTTATGTAGCATTTGAAAAGGGAAAGGTTCAGATTAGTTGCAGAAATTCAAACTCAGTCACAAACACAACCAGGAAGGAAAGCCTGCTTTAAAGTTCTAAAAAAAATGCAGCTAATAGCTCAGAAAAATCAACTATTTTCAATGCTTGTTTACAGTGCTTTTCCTTTCCTTAAACATTTTATATACACTTGCCATGTGCCTTTGCTAGCAAATCTGACTCCTTCAGAAGCTTTTCATTTATCTAGCACTCATCCTTCCTTGCAGCTTATAGCCCTCTCCTTTATTGGGAGTGTCTAATTATTGTCCAAGTCCAAGCCCTGATAAGAGGGGATTGCCTTACCTCCAAAACGCATTGGCTACCACCCCACTACTTACAAACACACTATTGTTAAAGTGGTAATAAAGCCCCCCTTGTTTACTTATACCTACAGGTAAGCATAAAATAAGACTTACCTGTAGGTACAGTAAATATCTCCTAAACATGCACTGGTGCACTGTTCTCTCAATAGATGGTGTGCCGTCCATTGAGAGAGCCATGCCACAGCCGTGACTCCGCATGCACGGGAGTGAGGTCATCGCGGCTCGGCCATTAAACCGCCCGCAGCTCATGAACCTGGAAGGACAACTGGGTGACGATGGAAGCCCTGTCAGCGGTGACAGTGCACTGCTGGAGGGCTTTCTTCTAAGGCAAGTCTGGGGGGGATTTTTTTTGGGGGTCTACTACAGCTTTAAGGACAAAGATGTATGGACTTTTCAGCAGATTGTCTGATGCTCCAGCTCATCCAGAATTATTAAGCTGGGCAACTCCTACCTTGTGGAATTACCTTCCTCTTTGTGTTATACAGCAACCAAAATCAACTTAATAAGACCTTTCATCTACCGTGATGTTAGGAAAACCAAGTTTGAGTCCAGCACCTCAATCTTACTTTTGAATGTTTAAATATCTCACATAACTTTTTTCTTTTAAACACAACTAGGTGTCAATCCAGAGAAAAGCGCCAAACGAACTGCAGTGATTCCAAGTTGTTTGTCCATTCCAGTTGGACTGTCCATCCCAGCTTGCCTGCCCATTGGAGGGGGAAATTTACAAAAGTTGTCAGGTAAAGAACATTTGTTTGTATGTAGAGAGATTTGGCGCAGAAATGTATGTGATCAACACATTGAAAGGAGATGGCTTGGGGGCTCAAGGTGAGGTGGCTGACTGATTACAGAGACTCAAGAGACTGAAGATTCCCTACGGTAGTGGATAAGGACAGCAAAAGGCACATCTGAGTGTAACAGTATAAAAACTAGATGCAGAGGGCAATAGGTGGGAGATACAGAACTTTATAGGTGCGTATTGTACAAATCCATATAGCACAATCAGTTAAAAAAGAGTATTAAATCACATAAAAAAAGATAAAAACACTTCATACAGTACATCAACATCCATTGGAAATAATGGACACTATTTTTTAGTTACATTGCTGTTTCCACACTCTTATTTCAACATGTTTCACCATAAGGCTTCTTCAGGAAAAGGCGTGGTGTCATAGCTACTGAACAAATAAACAAACACATGTCAAAGAACTGTACATGGACAATTTCCTGAAGAAGCCTTATGGTGAAAGATGTTGAAATAAGAAGGATAAAGATATGGATGAGTTAGTTGGGTGTGGAGGAAATTGATTGGCCTGCATAGAGTACTGACCTCAGCCTGATAGAACACATTTTGGATGAATTGGAGCAGAGACTGCGAGCCAGGCCATCTCATCCAACATCAGTGCCTGAACTCACAAATTCACTTCTGGAAGAATGGCCAAACATTCCCATAGACACTCCTAAACCTTGTGGACAGCCTTCCCAGAAGAGTTGAAGCTGTTATAGCTGCAAAGGGTGGGCCAACTCAATATTGAACCCTATGGACTAAGACTGGGATGCCATTAAAGTTCATGTGCGTATAAAGGCAGGTGTCCCAATATTTTTGACAAAATAGTGTATATCTTCATATTATGTAAAATCCCCTCTGATTTTTGACTTTGTGGCTAATTCTACTACATATGGTATATCTGAGCCTCTCATTACTTTCAGATTTTCCATGGAGTCCCGAGGTTACCGAGATCTCTAATCCAGATCTGTTGTTAGATCAGCCAGTGATAGTGCAATGTGATATCTGTAACTATTTCCCCAATAACCTGATTGTGACGTGGTTTGTGAAGGAGAGAGGAAGTCAGGAATATGTCCCGGTGGATCTGAAGAAAGCCTACAAGATAATGACCTCCCAGCCACAATACTCTGATTCTGGATACTCTTGTACCACCTCTGTGCAGTTCATCCCATCTCTCTCCTCTCACCATGGGGTCATGTTCATGTGTAAAGTGAACCACCCCAGCCTGGAATATCCTATGGAGAGGATCGGGGGACAGATGTTCATAACACGTGAGTCTAAAGTTCTTTCAACCTTTATATAATGTTTACATAGCTCATATGACATATGGAGTGTGGCAACCTGTGATACAAAAGTCATAAACATTTTTATAGTAATCAGGAATACTATGCAGGTGGCGTGATCCTACAATTTTTAAACACTAAAACATGTTATATAATAGCCAAACCTATCTCTAACATTATGGACCTTCAAAAATTGTAGGAAAGGCATGTGTGGATTGAAGGTAGGAAATAGCCAAGAGTGCATTATGCATTTTCAGCACATTATTTGCACATTCATTTATTCTTTAATTGACGTTTGTGTTATTCATTTCTAGTGATCCCTGTGCTATCAGATCCAATAAGATTAGACCTTTCCAAGTCTGGGGAGATACTTTGCTCTGTGAATCTAGAGAAGTTCTTCCCTAAAAACATCAACCTTACATGGACTTTTGGAAGAGAACAACACAAAGAACCCTCATTGGTGAAAACCATTCTTGCGGAGAATGATGAGGAGATGTTCGGTGTTATCAGTGAATGTAGAATTCCCTGGGATCGCCTACAGTTTCCTGTTCGAGTAAGCTGGGAACATGAGTCTATGGAAGGACCTCAATATACAGAGCTGCAGAGACCAGGTGATGACCACATAGCACAGGATTACAGGACTGAAACACTACACATAGTACAGAGCAGAAAAGTGACATTCAGATAACAGGAGACATTGAGACAAGATGTAAGCTACCAGAATATCAGATGGCATCACATAATACTTCAGCAAAGTTTTCCACCTAAACTTCATTACCTGTAGACCCCAACCCATGGACAAATCTGTATTTATAAAAAAGAACACAACCAGAAAAGTATCTGAAGTTGTAAAGGAACACACACACATACTGTTAGTAAATCACTGTCTGGCTGACTACATTATGTAGGAGTGAAGAATGAGTTATAGAATTTGAAACTTTGTAGAAGAATGAGTTTTTGCTGGAATATGGACATGTCTATCCTATCCATGATGGACTGTTCCCCTTTTTTTAGCCAACCACCATTCATAATTCCTAGGATCCTTATCGATTATTGGGTACGATCAAATATGTATTTAACCAACGAGAAGCAAGTCATGTATTTTCTGCACTTTAAAACACACTGCAGATTATATGATCTATACTTGGAAAATTCAGATAAAAATGTGAGCAAAATGTGTTTTATTATTAAAACCATCCTTGTGTTTAAAATTGTATCCCACAGATTATCCATGGCCGCCTGTGTTAGATGACATAGAACATCCTGTTTTGGTTGCCAACTCTGAATGTAAACTCCAGTGTGGAATCTCTGGATATTTCCCCGATCACCTGACTGTGAGTTGGTATAAGAAGAATGAGGGGACAGATGACCTTGCTGTTGTTGGTAATGATAATAAATACAAGACTGCACTTAGTGGACACCAGAGACACCCGGATAACACATACAGCTGTACAGCCAGTCTACTGTTCACCCCAACACTGCCAGAAGACCAGGGGTCAGAGTTCATCTGCAGGGTGCAGCATCCTGGTCTGGAGCAGTATATAGAGAGAAGAACAGGACCAATACAAGTGATGGGTGAGTTCCCAAACAAGACAGATTGCACACTTCTGATCTTGTATCACACCTCATGCATTAACCTCACCTCTTCAGACTCACATTAGAGTATTTTCATAGTTTTTTATGCCTATTTCAAATGTCAATGTAATCTCTGTAATTCACCATAGAAACACGGAAACAGCTCCGTGCAAAATCACAAGCGGTTTAAAGTGATCCTAAAGGCTCTTTTTTTTTCCTATAAAAATAATAAACACGTTATACTTACCTGCTCTGTTGCAGTGGATTTGCACATAGCAACCCGGGTCCTTCTCTTCTCGGGTCCTCTTCTGTGATCCTGGCCCCTTCCTCCTGTTCAGCGCCCCCACAGCAAGCAGCTTGCTATGGGGGCACCCAAGCTGAGTCACAGCTTCCTGTATCCATTCAGAAACAGAGCCTTGACCCACCTCCCTCTCTCCCCTGATTGGCTAGCTGACTTTGATTGAAAGCAGCAGGAGTCAATGACACCGCTGCTGTGTCTCAGCCAACCAGGAAGGAAAATCTCGGATGGCTGAGGCACTCGTGGACATCGCTGGACAGAGAGAACAGAGAGGGACCTCAGGTAAGTATTAGGTTGGCTGAGGAGTCAGTTGAACCCTTTGTCAAGCCAGGAATTTACATTAAAACCAATTCTCTAGTACAGCCTTTCTCAACCTTCTAACCCAGAGAAACCCTTGAAATTATTTTCATGTCTTGAAAAAGCCCTGTAAGAGGAAGAAAATGCTCTTTTTTAGTGGATAACTAGCGGAAAGAAAGGCCCCCCTTTCCATGGCGGTCAGAATGCCCCCCTTCCAGACAGCTTAAAAGGTTATTGGTGTCATGCAACTCTCTACCAAGTGGTGATGTCCCTCGAACTCTGCAGCAACATACAACGGTCAATTAGCTACAGCCCAAGGAAGGCCTTGCAATCTCTGGAGGAAACTGAGGGTTCCCCAAAACCATGGTTGAGAATGGCTGCCCAAGTAAATAAAATAAAAATGCTGCAAAAAAACTATTAATGAAATTCTCTATTCTGACCTTTTTTGGACATACATGGGTTACACTACTTGTAAATAAATAAAGTGTTGTTCTGCACAAACAAAAACACATAAATAAAAAAGGAAACAAAACAAATAGGGATGTGAAATCATATAAGAATGACAATTAGTGAAACAGTCCACGTGAATAGTGCCTAGAGCACCCGAAAGAAGTAATTTGTGATGAAATGCGTAGGGAGGAGCGACGTGCTGACATCATCTTGTAAACTTCTCCTATGTCCCCCTGAGTGCTGGTTGGAAGGTGAGATAAGGAGGATATACAGGATATTGATTATGGATGTTTCAAACACCGCCAGTGGGAGTGATATGTTTTTTCGTGAGCCTTCATTGCACTCTCTTTAGTTTGAAGGTCATTATCTTCTGGTAAGCTTACAGCTGTATCTTCAAGGTGACGGTTCTTACCAGGAAGTGGTGGTGATGGATCCCGGATCATTAACCTGTATAGAGGATTGTTTTGGACTTCTTCATTCATATTAGTTTTGTTTCCCTTTTATTTTATTTATGTGTTTTTGTTTGTGCAGCACAACACTTTATTTAAACATGCTATTATGCTATGTTAAATATCGCATAGTATTTTACAGCTCTGTTCAACATTTTTGTTTGTTTTAGACACACATGCACAGTTTTCCCTTTTTTTTTCTGTATTATACTCCTATTTCTGGCCACCCGTGTCACTTACCACCCCTCCACTTCAATGCTCCAGCAATCTCTTTAGCACTTGACAATCCGATAATTGTTGGATGCCTGTGGTTTCCTCCTCTGACCAATAAATCACTTACCAGACTCCGAAAGGATGTAGGGGACAATGGAAGAATGTTATTTCCTGTCTAGTTGCATTGGACTTGTAAAGGCTTATGAACTACTTTTTAAACTTTGAATGTCAACATATGTAAGCTGAAGTCAACTGTCATTACGGGAAAAAGTCTTCCCATGCTTCAAAATTCATATTTTCTGGCCTGTTGATTGATGATTGTTGTGCACTTCATAAACAGATTAAACCAGAAAAACAATGCTTGTCTTCACAAGTCCTTGTCTACCGGAGCAATTTTTACATTTTTCGCACACATGTTAATATCTGTATTTTTTTGCTAGAAATTACTTTAAACCCCCCAACAGCATATATTTTTGGAAAGCGGAGACCCTGGAGAAAAAAATGGCAGTCAAAATTTTGTATGCTGCATGATGTTTGTGCAGCATATTCTCAGGCAAAGATTCTCTAAATTTAATTTCTGTGCAAGCAAACCCATTATACCCCATTTTTTGGTAAAACATAAATAATAATAATGTTGTGTTGAGTAAATGTATAGGTACACAACATGCCAAGTCTTAAAATTGCACATGCTAGTGAAATTGCAAAAATCTGTGGTACTCAGAACTGTCCATGGGCGACACTAAAAAAGCCTTTACAGCAGGGCTGGCCCAAGACATTGTGCTGCCTGGGTCCAAAAATGAAATGCTGCCCCCCCCAAAAAAAAATCATGCCCACTGGGATCGGACGGGGATATGATGGGATCGAACAGATATATGACGGGATCGGACGGGGATACAACGGGATCGGACAGACATATGACGGGTTCGGACGGGGATATGACGGGATCGGGCAGGGAACCTTAACTTGTATTACCATACAGTATATTAAAACGTATCTCTGTTTCACGACAACGAACAATTAGACTGAAGGACTATCTAATTTAAAATCAAAATGAATAGTACTATATTTTATTACCTACACCCCGGAAAACCACCCGTACTAAAAAAAAACCCCCCCCGTCGTAAAGTAAAAACCTGGGTCCGTCGTGTTACAGAACCCGGTCGGGACGACATTTCCGAAAAAATCACAGCGGGTACCTGT
>BLSH010121161.1:314494-341499 GCA_018402905.1 Glandirana rugosa | reverse complement strand
AGCACAGATCATGCTTAATTAGCTACATCCTTGACTACAGTAGCTGAAGAATGACAGCTGTGAGCCCGGAAGTGATGTAATACAAGTTGCTTCCAGGTTCATTTGTCGGGGGAGGGGGGATCATTCATTGTAGTAGTCATTTACTGTGGTGGTCCTGGGCTCCCCTGAGGAACAGGAGAGCCTGCAGACCACCACTGGTACGGGGGGGGGGGGGTCAGTAACACCTTCAAAACCCCATGAAAGTGATCAGTCTACTAGAAACAACAATAAAAAGCAATGTTTATTTCTCTTTTACAGTAAAACCCAAGGCCCAGCAGCCCATAAAACTCTCAATTAATGATTCAGGAGCTATGGTGGCATCTTGCAGCCTATTCAGCTTTTACCCAGAAGATATAAAGGTGACTTGGATGCATGGATCAACCCAGGAACAGAAACCATCAGAGGAAGCAATCAGTAACAATCCAGATCGCTCATTTACTATCATCAGTCAGTGTACCATTCCTGGAAATCTCTTTGAGAGCCCACAACCAAGAGTCAGAGTGACATGGGACCATCCATCCATGAAGACTCCAGAATACAGAGAGATATCTGTGAAAGATCCAGGTAAGGAAAGAAAATGGCACTGGTTCTCCAAAATTCAGGGCAGTACATGAATCATCATGTGGGGGCTGAGGTATTTGATTGAGGATTCTGCTCAGCCATGTGCAGGTTTTGATAGAAAAATAAAATTTGCACAGACATTTCAGTGTATTCTGGCAATAACACCTAGGAGCAGGGAAATGTGGGGAAGGTAGGTGCCACCTCAATAATACAAACAATGACAAAACCTAGGTCTTTTTATTTTACCACTTGAGCCCCAGGTGCCATTTTTAAAAAAACACTAGGGCAGTGGCTATTTGTCCCTGTGCCATTTTAAAACAGCACTGGGACTTAATGGCTCCTGGCTACGGTTCAGGCTGCAACTCCAGCACTAAGCCCAGGGGCTTAACAGATCAGCTTCCGGGCTTCGGTTCTTACTACACAGTGCACCATAGAAGCTTTTTTTATTATTATTATTTTTATTTTGTAAGTGTAAAAAACATTCATTGAATTCACACCAAACACAACTACAGAACCCAAACATAAAGGATGAATTGTATTAACTAACCACTGTATATGTTTTTGTCTAGATTTTCCTTGGCCTCCCAAACTTGAAGATGTGACCCCACTCATTCTGCAAATACACAGAAAGACCACAGTGATGTGTAAAGTCTCTGGCTATTTCCCAAAAAACCTAAGAGTGACTTGGTTAGAGAAAAAGGGAGGATCTATAACTGACTGCACTCAGAACAGGTACCATATACCAGCTATAGAACATGATAGAATGGCTGATAACTCCTATCGGTGCTCTCCTTCCTTATCCTTCACACCAACATCAGTCACTGAAGATCTGGAGATTATCTGCAGAGTTGAACATCCCAGTCTGGAACAGCCAATAGAACGAAGCACAGGACCTGCCAGGGTATACGGTAAGACTTTTTAAAAGACATACAGTACATGAAATACATTGATGATAACATTTTAAAATTCCCCAAGGCCAAGTTGTTCATATACTGTATAGATAACATCCCAAAGATAGATGGCTAGATCAATCCCAAATGAGTTCTTACACCGAAAAAGCCAGTGCTCATAAATAATGTCCATCACCATTGTGGAAATTTGGCTTCAAAAAAACAATTCCTTCTAACTAAAGGCAAGCCCAGATGGGTATCATGTCTAAGATTGTATTTTATTGTTATGAACACTCTTAAAGTTGAACACCTAACAGATATAAACAAGTGACCAAGGTGCTAGACCATGAGTTCTAAAAGTTTATTTACTAAGCATTAGGTAGAACTTACATGGATGTCTTGGACCACAGTGGAGCAGGTGAGGGGAAATTCACAGTCTGTCACAGCACAGATCAGGGGGAGACTACAGGCTGGGTGGTGGTGAGCCGGAGCAGGGTGCATGGAAGCAAGCCGTCTGATGGGCAGGGTTGGATATGATTATTCCCACATTGAGGAGCCTGGTTCAAGGCACATATAGAGTGTAGAAGCCTGCAGATGATGGCCAAAAAAGAGCTGGACAAGGGATAGCATTGGGTAGCAGCTCTGTATTCTTGAATACATCAGTGAATGTTATTTTATTTTATTTTTTTTATGCAAGCGACGTTAAAGTAGAACTATAGGCATTTTTTTTTTCATTTTGGATATAGAAAGGGAGGGAGTCAGATTTGTTTGCCATCTGTGCCCCATTGTAAAGACTTCCCTTCACTTCCTGTCCCATAGCCAAACAGGAAGTGAGAGGAAATCCCTGCAAATTAAGGAAATTCCTTGGGGACCCTCTCTATTTGTCCTGTTTACCATTATCATGGAAAGTGAAACTAAAAGAAAATCCCAAATGTTGGGTTTTCCCCAGAAAAGTAATAGAAGGCATATCTTCCAATGGGGGACATTACTTTTCTGGGGAAAACGCAAAATTTGGGATTTTATTTTACTTCCACTTTCCGTAATAATGGTAAACATGACAAATAGAGAGGGTGAATCTCCTAAACTGGGGCACAAACAGCAATAAACACTGACAGGGGTTCTAACCCCTCTCTACTCTATGCAAAGCTAAAAAAAAAAAGTTTTGACTTTAGCTATAGTTTAAGTAGCAGAATTTGACTCGTTATAAGCCGGTATCTATCTAATCAACTTCTGTGGAGCAGGAGTGGCCACATATGGCTGAAACAGCCATATTTCAAACCATCTATGGCGACTCTAAACTTTTTTCCTAGTTTTGTAAGAGGGAGGAGGGAGAAACTAAATGTGAAAAGGTTGTTTTAATGGCAAGCTATGTAATTGTTGGTTGTAGTATTATTGACATCTTTCCTCTCATTTATCTCACAGTGACCCCCCAAGAGCAGAAAGACATTAAATTATCCCTCCGTGGATCAGACCAAGTGCTGTGTTCTCTCAGTTTAAGAAAGTTTCATCCCAAAGACATTAATATCACATGGAGCCACGGAGAACGTAAAACTGAAATTTTAATCTCAACCAAGATCGATAACGAAAAGATATTTGATGCTGTAAGTGAGTGTATTGTTCCTTTGAAGTATTTCAAGCCCTCGGTACGTGTGACCTGGACACATGACTCACTAACACAGCCTAGATCTCGAGACCTGCAAATAACAGGTACTGTCATCTATACATCTATCACAATACAAAGCAATCATCTAGGGTCAGAATCTTCTTTCTGGGCTGACTTGCCATCTTAGAAATGACACATTTATCTGTTATCTGTGCAGTTCTTGACTGTGTTTAAAAATGTCTGACACAGATCAGCCCTCTGCTGCAGACTTCCACCTTGTGACTTGATGCAAAGTTACAAAGTGAACGTTGGGGAAGAGGAGACTGCAGAAATGCTTTCTCTTGCCTGCAGAAGACTGATTGCATCCTCTTAAAGCGGAGTTCCACCCAAAAGTGGAACTTCTGCTGGTTGGATTCCTCCCCCCCTCAGGTGTCACATTTGGCACCTTTCAGGGGGTAGGGGGAAGAGGACACCGTCTTTAGACAGGTGTCCTTTTCCACACATCCGAGAGCTCTGCCCGGCGGCCGCGGCTGTGGACGTCAGCAGCCCAGCTCCCTCCTCCCTCTGCTTCCGGCCGCCTGGCCAATAGCAGAGCGCGGCAGAGCATCGCGCATGTGCAGTAAGGTGCCCGGCGTGAAGCTGTACTGCTACACGTCCGGGTTCCCTTACCCGCGATGAAGACGGCTGCACCCGTCCCCCGATCCGAAGATCGGCGGTGGGTGCAGACATCGCTGGACTCCAGGACAGGTAAGTGTCCTATTATTAAAAGTCAGCAGTTACTGTATGTGTAGCTGCTGACTTTTTTTGTTTTACCTCTGACCTCCGCTTTATGCAGCCCATAGATCAGGGTTTCTCAACCAGGGTTCCGTGGAACCCTAGGGTTCCTCCAAAGGTTGCTAGGGGTTCCTTGAGCGATGGTGAATTTCTACCTCTCAGATAAATTCCCAATTACATCATTGATCCTTTTAGCTATCTGTAAGGGGGTCATTCTTCCCAATGACCACAAGTGTAAGGAGCATTCTTCCCAATGACCATCACACAAAGGTATCATGAGTTGTAGATTTTTAATTTTTAGCAGGGGTTCCCCGAGACCGGAGAATTATGTCAAGGGTTCCTCGGTGTTGAAAAGGTTGAGAAAGGCTGCCATAGATCATGCTATTTTCTTTCCTTCCACCATGGGTGGAAATTGCTTGATTCTCCCATCAACACAGTCAGCCCTATTGCGTTCTGTGGGTGGGCAGCCTTCCCCGCCGGCATAACACAATGATCACACAGCAATCACTGCTGGCAGCAAAAAAAATATGACAGGCTGGTTGTGCTGATGGATGTGATGGATGAACCATAGTACAACCACCCTGACCATTCGAATCTTGGTCGGTCCCTGCTGAACCGGCCAACATTCCATCCATCTATGGCTGGCTTTAGCAAGTCCCTAACAGAAGCTTAAGGACAGCGTTTTAATGACAAAGGGTACAGCTTTTCCTGTGGCTGAATATTGTGACATGCCAGAAATGTGCATAGTGATCCACCATCCATGACGTCACTTCCTGTTGGGTATGGATAGTACTTCTTGTCAGTGGAACACACGTCGGCTCGTCCAAGCGGCCTGCAGGTCTAAATACAAACCAGGCTGTTTATGTTGGTGCTTTCCTGAGCACCATAAAATGTAATTGCACAATTGTTTTTAATTTTTCCTACTTTTTAATAAAAATGGAATCACACTATTTTGGCAACTTCACATCTTTTTTGGGTCTGGGCTGCTGGGGTGAGAGAAAAGGAACCTGTGAGGCCAGTGGCTGGTCTTTTCCATAACGCAGCACGTGTGTGGACCTTCTGAACTGCTACTTGAGAACGAGTGATACCCCAAGTTATCAAAGGCATGCTCATTATGTATTGCTGGTAAGGATCCATTCTGTGTACACAGAGGTAGAGCACGAATTGAAGGCATCATTTAGGAACTTTTTTTTATCAGAAGGCACGGTGGTAAGAACTACCTTATATGGACTTTTTATTTATTTTTATTTTTTTATTTTAAATATTTTTATTATTCTCACAAGTGGATTGAGTTTTCTGGTTGAGGGCATTGTATTTACAATTTTAGGTTGTGTGGTAGCGCCTTCATTTTTTAAATGTTTTTGTTATTTTGAGGTGACTATTAAAGGGGCAGCTTCACATATTTTATTGTCACATTTTACTCTTATTTGTTTCACTTATAGGTTGGCGCCAATTTTACTCACATTTTTTTCACTTGCTCTATGTAATAGTTTTGCACAGAGCAGCCCCGAACCTCTTTTTTTTTTTGGTCCCCTGCCGGCGGTCCTGGCTCCTACCCCTGCCGAGTGCTACCAATTGCAGGCCTCTTGTTATGGGGGCACTCGAGCAGGCTCGCTCCCGAACTGCGCTCCTGTGAATGGACATTAATGCACGGAACTCGGCTCGCCCCTTTCCCTTTGCTCTCTCCTCATTGGCATACTGGCTGTGAATGACAGCAGCAAGAGCCAATGGAGAGAGAGACCCGGGAGAGCCTCTGCTCTCATGCACATTGCTGAATTGAGATGGGGCTCAGGTAAGTGTAAGGGGGGGGGGGGGCTGCACCCAGAAGGTTTTTTACCTTCATGTATAGAATGCATTAAGGTAAAAAAAACTTCTGCCTTTAGAACCACAATAAGCAATTTAAGACCTACACCCGCATGTTGGCCCCTGTGAAGGTTGTATCCCACCATGTTGCGTTATTATACAGTATCAATCAACATGTTTTATCTCATTTAAGCCTCGTACACAGGGTGCGATGGTCGTACTACCGAATGGCCCAAATCATATGTTGGCTGTTGTATCTCGCATATTGACATGCACTAAGCGATCTTAGGACCAAGCCGAACGTAGTGACGTGTTACAAGCGTATAAAGAGGAAGTTCAGGTGCATGTGATTTGTGAACTAGGAACGTAGGTTTACACAAACTGACACTTCTAAGTGTTCCTGACTTCTGAGCATGCGTGTTCTGCACAGTACAACTTGTTGGACCAACTTCTCTGTACGCGCGATACAACAGTCGTACAACCGCTTGTTGTACAACCAACGTTTTCTAGTTTGCTCATCCAACTTCTGTTGTAATCACGCATACTAATGGTCGGATGATTGTACAACAAGCGGTCATTTTCATTTCATTTCATTCTGTTTTCATACGACCGTCGCACCGTGTTTACGGGGCTTTAGGCTAAGTTTACACTTGCATCTAAATTGCTGCACTTCTCAAATGTGACCTGCATTCAAATTGCTTTTCAGAGGCATTTAACAGTAGTTGAAGAGGCCCTATGATGCCTCCTTACTGCCCCTTTTAACCCTGCCAACACACTACAACTGCTTGCAATGCAAGTGTTTCTGGTGCATTCCCGTTCACTTGAATGGGTCACGCTACTGCCAGTAAATGCGATAGGAACAATAGTTTTTGCTGTGGGCGCAAAGCATCACAACTGTGGCATGTGAACAGCCCCGACCGCTGCAGCTTAAGAGGGGTATGAATGCGAGGTTGCTAAAAAAGTAGCTCAACTGTGTGTCTTTTTCAACCCCCCCAACTGTAGGTCTAAATGAGCCCTAAAAGTTAAAGATAGATAGATGATAGATTAGATATACAGTATAGAGTTTATTAAATGTGATTTGATTTAATTTGCAGATTTTCCCTGGCGCCCTCTAATAGAAGAAACAGAGAAACCTGTATTGCTTGTGAACACACCGACTCGATTATGGTTTAAAATCTCCTGTTATTTCCCAAATGATCTCACTGTGACCTGGCATAAGAAGAATGGGACTCTGCTTTCCCTCAATACACCAAAATATATACAAGATATAACAGAGGCCCAGATACAGCCAGATAACACATTCAGCTGTACAGCAAGTCTACAGTTCACCCCAACACTGAAAGAAGACCAGGGGTCAGAGTTCATCTGTAAAGTGCATCACCCCAGCTCGACAGAGCCCATAGAGAAAAGTATGGGACTGCTGCAAGTCTGTGGTGAGTTTCTAATACAATGAACAGCAACAAAAAAGTAACACATCAGAATTGCAAGTTTTAAAGTGGCACTAAGCTCTGGTTTAAAAAAAAAATCTACTCCAGTATGTATTCCTAACTGAAGAAATCCCTTCTATTGCTCTAAGCCTCCTCCAAATCACCAAGTTCTTTTTTTTTGGATGTTGTGATCCAACGTCCTCTTAGAGGGAAGCTATGTTTGTTCTCCATGATCCCACTGTAAGTAGAACATAGCCACTGTCTCTTGCTCACTCCTGAGATGGACTAAGGGATTTGTCCTGTGCATAGAGCAGTGCACATGATGGCAACTAACATGCACTGCTTGTCCCAAATATATATGTAGCGCCCCCATAGAGTAGGTGCGTTTTTCTAGCAGGGTTTGCTAGGTGAGTTATAATTTAGTCAGGCCTGAGTGTAAAAGCAGGCCTGAATGTTTTCATCTGGACTGGGAGGAGAGGCTCAGGAAGGATTGGGTGGACTTAACAAATGAGGTCACCAGAACCTCACACTTCTTTCTAGAAACGTGGGAAAGGTTTCTGGTCAGAGAGTTGGAAGATAGGTGGAGCCATCTGGAGTATTCTAAGGAGCCCTGGCCAATCCCCAAGCAGGAGAGACAGGGGGCAGGCCTCCTTAAATACTCAGAGTCAGCCCAATCTAGAGGAGTAGTGTCGAGTGGAAGTCTGAGGATGTAGCAGGGGCGCTGTGGAGGCCTCTACCCGGGAGGTCGCCCCCATCTGAGCTGCACAGGAGAACAGCGGAGGTGCTACAAGGAGAGACACGGTGTGGCGGGTGATGGTCCCTGTGGGCTGGAGGAGAAAGTGCTGGAGCAGGCTGAGAGAGAAATAGTGGACAGTCTGTGGAAGCCTTCGGAGCCAGTCAGGGGAAGGAGAGTCACAAAGGAAAAGCAGGTCGGTGGGACCTGGAAGAGGATGGGCTCGGAGTTGTAGTCTGTCAAAGGCCCGGCTAGCACTCAAGTACTTTGCTACACATTCAGGGGTCCATGATACCTGGCCTGTAATGGGTGTTCCTGAGGTCCTGAGTAGAGAAGCTTGATAAATTTCCTTTTAGGCTCGAAACTAAGTGATGTGCTGGAGAGAAGTAAAGAGTGATAATCTGCAAGTTCTGTGTTAGAGAGAGAACTGTAGAAGAAACGGTCAGCAAGTTGAGTGCTGGAGAGTTTTGAGGAGTAACAGTCTGCAGAGAGATGGTCTGCAGTGAAGTGTGCATATACAGGAGTGTATATGGAGTTTGTGTATCATAATCTTTTGGGCATCCCACAGTCATCCCTTATCCCCATCCAAGTTATTTACCCTAATTAATTATTTTTTGCACATTTGTTAGCTTAAATGATTCTGTTCATCAAACAAATTTTAATATTACACAAAGATAACCCAGGTAAATACAAAATGATGATTTCATTTATTTAGGGAAAAAAGCTGTCTGAACCTGCAAGGCCCTATCAGTAATCAGGCCACACCCAGGCCTGATTACTGCCAGACCTGTTGAATCAAGAAATCATTTTGACTGAGCTGTCTGACAAAGTGAAGCGTGCTAAAAGATCTAAAAAAAAAAAAAACACATCATGCCGCGATCTTAAGAAATTCAAGAACAGATGGGAACAAAATAATTGACATATATCAGTCTGCCATTTCAAAGGCTTTGGGACTCCAGGAAACTGTGGTGATGGCAATATCCACAAATAGAGAAAACTTGCCTCAGGTAAGGTCAGTGTTCATGATTCAACAATAAGAAAGAGACTGGGCGAATATGGCATCCATAGGATAGTACCAAGGCCAAAGCCACCGTTGACCAAAAAGAACACAAAGGGGTTGATTTACGAAAGCTTGAAAGTGCAAAATTTGGTGCAGTTCCACACAGCAACCAATCAGCTTCAAGGTTTTATTGTCAAAGCTTGATTGAACAAGCTGAGGTTAAAAGCTGATTGGCCACCATGCACAGCTGCACCAGTTTTTGCACTCTCCAGCTTTAGTAAATCAACCACAAAGGCTCATCTCACATTTGGCAAAAAAAAATATCTTGCTTATCCCCAAGACTTTTGGGCAAACATTCTGTGGACTGATGAGACAAAAGTTACGTTTTTCGGAGGGTGTGCGTCCCGTTACATCTGGTGTAAAACAAACATAGCATTCCATAAAAAGAACATCATACCAACAGTCACACATGGTGGTGGTAGTCTGGGGCTGCTTTGCAGTTTCAGGACTTGGATGACTTGCCATAATTGATGAAACCATGAATTCTGTGCTCTACCAGAAAATCCTGAAAGAGAATGTCCAGCCATCAGTTCCTGATCTCAAGCTCAAGCACACTTGGGTTATGCAGTAGGGGATTTAGGGGTGCAATTACTTTTTCACATAGGGCAAGTCAGGTTTGAACAGCCTTTTCCCCTTAATAAATGTAATCATCTTTTGAAAACTACATTTTGTATTTATTGGGATTATCTTTGTGTAATATTAAAATTAGTTTGATGACCTGAATCATTTAAGTGTGACAACTATGGAAAAAAAAAAAATCAGGGGCAAATACTTTTTCACAGCACTGTGGGGTTATGTGCTAAAACTGGAGAGTGCAAAATCTGGTGCAGCTCTGCATAGAACCCAATCAGCTTCCAGGTTTTAGCCCTCTTTCACACTGAACATGGCTTTGAAATCAATGCAGCATTTTAGTCTGACTTCGGGGGGTGACTTGAAAGACATCTGTGAGGGTTCAAGCACAGATGTCTATTGAAATCGCCCCTGAAGTAGCCAAAAGTAATGCAGGAACTACTTTTGGAAATCAGTGCGGCGCTGCAAAAGTCTGCGTCGCACCGATTGGGACACACCTATTGCCAGCAATAGGCTCCGATTTGAAATGCGCCGATGTGAACAGGGGCTTATTGCCAAAAGCTCAATTGAACAAGCTGATGATAGAAGCTGATTGGCTACCATGCACAGCTGCACCACATTTTAGTAAATCTACCCCTGTATGTATATATATATATATATATATATATATATATATATATATATACACACACACATACAGGGGGACTTTTTTACCAATGAAAAAAATGGCATGTTTAATGCAGCTCATGGACAAATAAAATAAAAGGAAAGAAAAACTTTTTTTTGGGATATGTATTATAGCAGAAAGTAAAAAATATTGTTTTTTTTTTCAAAAAATAACAACCGCAGAGGTGATCAAATACCACCAATAGAGAGATCTATTTGTGGGGGGAAAAAGGATGTCAATTTTGCTTGGATACAATGTCGCACGGCCGCACAATTGTCAATTAACCTCCCTGGCGGTATGATTATGTCAGGAATTTTGATCCAAAAGCGGTACCATTTTTTGCATGGAAATTTGGTGTTATGTATTGTAGGCCTGCAATTCTTAGGAATAACTCACTTAAATCTGTCCAAACAACAGTCTAGTAGACATCCCGGGTATGAAAAAGTTTGAAAAATGAAATCATAAATTATAATATAATAAATAACTAAAAAAAATTATCAAAAATAATAATATAATAGTAATACAATTTATTCAATAATGTAATCAAACCAAAAACGCAGAAATTTGCTCAGTTGCAGAATTGTCGCTGTCGTCACTTTCAGTTTCTGATGATAAATTTCCTCAAAAATCAGTATCACTCAATTCTGCAAATCATTCTTATTTACTATCGGTGTTTTCTAGCTGATCAAAAACCACTTTTGACGTAAAGGGACGCTTTTTGGTTGCCATGGACATTCTCATGTTTCCAGGCAGAAAGAATGACATTTATTATATAAAAGTGCATGCAGGGCTCTGGGCAAACCACTAGGGACAAAGGGGATGTGAAATGATTTCATACAGTAATGTAATCTATAAGATTACAGTGTACTGTATGTATAGTGTGTGTTTCACTTTTTGAATTTCCCGCCGGTCTCCGTCCCCGTGCGACGCGACGCTCGCAGGGAACGGAGCCCGGCACACAGAGGCATCGGAGCGGCGGACACAGCCCGCAGACACGGCGGGGGACATCGCTGGATCCAGGGGACAAGGTGAGTAGCGCTGCCTGGATCCAGCGATGCAAGCCCGAGTGTGGCTCGGGGTTACCGCTCTTGGTACTGAAAATCCACCCCGAGCCACACTCGGGAATACCGCTAGGAAGGTTAAAGCGATGCAGTGCCATATCGCAAAAAATGGCCTGGTCATTAAGGGGTTAAATATTTCCAGGCCAAAGTGGTTAAAGCTGAACTACAGGTCCTCTCCTCTTACTAACTCATTACTAGGTCACTTTGAAAACCAGGCTAAAACCCTGTTTTACTGTAAGTAAGTTACTGTAAGTTACTAAAGGGGCCTGCACTCACTGCTGAACAAGGTGGGTAAACAGAGATAACCCTCAATGGTTAATCACTTCTAAAGGTGTGCATACACTGCAGCTTTTCTCATTAGAACACACAAAGTGCATCGGCTGATTAATAATGAACCAGTCACTCCCATTCAGAATAAGTCTGAGATCAGTCTGGTTATACAAAGAGCTATTTCTTCAGAGCAACAAAAGTTAGAAATCTACTACAAAGTTTGCTAAAATCGTTTCAATGCATATTGATCAACCAAAGGGGTTTGTTTTTTTCTCAACAAATGTGGAGCTACTCTTTAACATTCTTGTCTTTGTCCAGTGCCTCCAGGATCCCTGGATCCTTTTCAGTGGTCTCTCACAGATAGAAGAGAAGGTGCCCTTACTTTCCGTGTCCGTAAATTTTATCCAAGACCTATTGAAATCAAATGGAACTGCAGCTGTGGACAGACATTGATACCAAAGGATGATTATGACATTAATGATGACACAACATTTAACGTGACAAGTAAATGCAGAGTTCCTCAGCAGCATATGACATACCCAGGTCATACAATCAGTGTGACCTTAAAACACGATTCTATGAGACATGCAGAGACCAAAGAAGTGTGTATAAGAGAGACAGGTAATCACTGTTATTTTACAATACTTCTATTGCCAGTGCAACCGAGTTTGCATTATTACCTTAGCAAGAAAGCCCGTTTTCTTCAGACCTATAACAAAAGACTATGGATATGAAATCAAGGCCACACACTGATGACATCACACCATAAACTTTATTCAACCAAGCCAGCTTCCTGGACAGTCCCCACCTGTGATCAAGCTTGTTGACACATTTTAAACCCAAATTGAATTAATTATAGTACCTCTAGAATTAAGGCCAATCAGACACATCAGGCCACAGACAGGTACTGCCCAGGAAGTAGGCTTAAAGTGGATGTAAACCCACTTCTATACCCAGTGAAGTGACCAGCCTCAGATGATACAAAGAGATGAAACAAATCTCCCTAAATAAGTTTCACATGTATACCTGCTGTCTTCAGCTTTCTAGACTCTATAGAATTCTAACATGGTGTTTGCATTTTTACTTCCTCATTCAGCAGTAGGAGTGGAGTCTTGGCATACACTGTGTGACAGCTAATTGGAGGAAAGGCACCCCCCCCCCCCTCCACATAGACAGAGGAACAAAGATATTTGCAGAGCAATCCGGTGACAAGAAAAGCTCTCTGCTAATCTATTTATAGCACCCATCCTGACACAAATTTCCAGCTGCTTTTATCTCCTGTCTCTGAGAACTTGTCAGAAGTTACCATTCTGATAACAGAGAAAATGAGCAGCAGAAAAACACAGGACTTAGGGCTTTAGAGAGAGATAAGTAAACACTACAGATATACAGTATCTCACAAAAGTGAGTACACCCCTCACATTTTTGTAAATATTTTATTCTATCTTTTCATGTGACAACACTGAAGAAATGACACTTTGCTACAATGTAAAGTAGTGTGTGTACTGCTTGTATAACAGTGTAAATTTGCTGTCCCCTCAGCAAATAACACAACACACAGCCATTAATGTCTAAACCACTGGCAACAAAAGTGAGTACACCCCTAAGTGAAAATGTCCAAATTGGGCCCAAAGTCTCAATATTTTGTGTGGCTACCATTATTTTCCAGCACTGCCTTAACCCTCTTGGGCATGGAGTTCACCAGAGCTTCACAGGTTGCCACTAAAATCCTCTTCCACTGCTCCATGACATCACGGAGCTGGTGGATGTTAGAGACCTTGCGCTCCTCCACCTTCCGCTTGAGGATGCCCCACAGATGCTCAATAGGGTTTAGGTCTGGAGACATGCTTGTCCATTACCTTTACCCTCAGCTCCTTTAGCAAGAAAGTGGTCTTCTTGGAGGCGTTTTTGGGGTCGATATCATGTCGGAATACTGCCCTGCGGCCCAGTCTCCAAAGGGAGAGGATAATGCTCTGCTTCAGTATGTCACAGTACATGTTGGCATTCATGGTTCCCTCAATCAACAGTAGCTCCCCAGTGCCGGCAGCACTCATGCAGCCCCAGACTATGACACTCCCACCACCATGCTTGACTGTAGGCAAGACACACTTGTCTTTGTACTCCTCACCTGGTTGCCGTGACACAAGCTTGACATCATCTGAACCAAATAAGTTTATCTAGGTCTCATCAGACCACAGGACTTGGTTCCATTAATCCATGTCCTTAGTCTGCTTGTCTTCAGCAAACTGTTTGTTGGCTTTCTTGTGCATCATCTTTAGAAGAGGCTTTTTTCTGGGATGACAGCCATGCAGACTAATTTGATGCAGTGTGCGGTGTATGGTCTGAGCATTGACAGGCGAACCCCCTACCCCTTCAACCTCTGCAGCAATGCTGGCAGCAATCATACATCTATTTCCCAAAGACAACCTCTGGATATGACGCTGAGCACGTGCACTCAACATCTTTGGTCGACCATGGTGAGGCCTGTTCTGAGTGGAACCTGTTCTGTTAAACCGCTCTATGGTCTTGGCCACCATGCTGCAGCTCAGTTTCAGAGCCTTGGCAATCTTCTTATAGCCTAGGCCATCTTTATGTAGAGCAACAATTCTTTTTTTCAGATCCTCAGAGAGTTCTTTGCCATGAGGTGCCACATTGAACTTCCAGTGACCAGTATGAGAGAGTGAGAGCGATAACACCAAATTTAACACACCTGCTCCCCATTCATACCTGAGACCTTGTAACACTAACAAGTCACATGACACTGGGGAGGGAAAATGGCTAATTGAGCCCAATTTGGATATTTTCACTTAGGGGGTATACTCACTTTTGTCGGGTTTACATCCAATTTAATTGAATAAAGTATATGGTGTGATGTCATCAGTGTCAGCCCTCAATTTCCTGACATTACATGACATAATAGAAAGAAATAAAGAATAATAAATGGGAAATAAATAAAAAATAAAAAATAAAAAAGAAATAAATAATTTTGTAATAGACATTAATCCCCTCCCACCACCCCCCCTTCCCCCCCCTTTTCTTTTTCGACCAAGGGGGAGGCAATATACCCACAATTTTGGATTGTTCTCCCGTCTTTGTAAATAGGGGATATAGGGTTCTTAAAGATTAGTGGATACGTGTGTACGTTTTTCTATGCCTTTTTTGATCATAACATCTAATTTAAAGTGATGACAAACAGTATATATGTCTGAAATAAATAAATGGGACTGCTTGAAACTAATAATAGCTATTCTAGAAGAAGATACTGTGTATCAAAATAAGACACTTTGACATCATTTATTATTATTTATTTTTTGGCTTTCCAGTTTAATTTGTACTGATCAAAAGAGATGGATATATATATTTTTATTTACTAATCATACTAAGGTTTGACTGCAAATGTGTGTATATATATATTTTATTTTCTTTCTCCTTTATATATTTTCTCTTCTTTCTCCTTTATTGCTTCACAGGGAGATTTTTCACCAGCAATGGTGTCTCCCAGCTGAGTTCAATGACTACAAGCAATTAATTGGATTGGAGTACATCACATGATCAGTTTTTTTCTACTTGAATGTATATTTAAATGTGTGGGTTCTTTTTGTACACTAAGCGGTGAACAAGGCGTAACTGCCGAAACGCGTCTGCTGTATTACTGTATGTGCATGGGCTACAGTCAATAAAATCATTGGAAGAAATTCTGGAGTGCCGACTCAATTACTGTTGGATTGCTCAATTTCCTGTTGGTTGTGGTGCATTGAGCGAGGATGAGCTCCCTGAGGGTGGCAACTGGTTTACTCGGGAATGGAGAAAGAGACACAGGACTTGGAGCGGCCCTGATTTTTTGACATTCAAACCTATAAGGATATTCCAAAATGACTTTCACTTTCACCACCTGACAGGTGAAAAGTGTCCTACTCTAGGTTTTCTTGTGTCTTAAAAGCATCATTTCCCCTTAAAACACTACTCAACCCTGATCATTATCTTTCTATCTGAAAATTTACATTAGCCATTACTGCTCAGGTGTTTCAGGGAGAAAATTGTTTCAGGTTTTCTATGCATGCTGGGTGCTGCCATGCCATATTTTGCAACATTTATTCTCAGCCTTCACTCTTCCCATCAATGCGTAAGGGGGAGCCACAGACCTCGCTGTGTGCGGGGCACACTGGGTTGCCTCCTAGAGCCTTGATGTCTCAAGAAGGGGCTTTTTAAATATATCTATGAAAAATGAATCAGCACAAATGAACCCTAAATACACATACAGCAGCTGAAGACTCAGGGTCAATATATCAAATCCCAGCATGAACCTTTAAAAGTGATAGTGCAGCGCTAAACAGAATATACACAAAAAATTATAAAAATATGAGCATGAAAATAAAAAAGCCCCCACAAAGCCCCCATCTTCCATCGGGAACACGGAGGAGAGACACTAAAATATCTGCACCAGGGGTCTGTCAGGAGGCGCATTGTCGCATAAGTTACGTCATTCGCGCACGCTAATGTTTATCTCCTTTTTATAGGCCGATTTACGCTTAATATTAAACAGTTCACCATTATCCTCAAGGAGTAGCCTGCTTTTACATATACATAATTAGAGATGAAGCTGGGCGTCCTCCAAACTCATCTCTAGCCAAACTCTGAACTTGTGCTGAGATCATCTCTAATTTACATTGAGTTAGAAAGTTTAGAAAAATCACACTAAAATCTGCAGTCCATTTCTTGTTACCTGTATTTACATTTGTATTGCTTTAGATTATACAAAGCATAATGTATACAGCATCTTCTGGTTATGGGTAATACTGTATTAGGATGCTTCACGCTACCGGTAGTGTTTACTGGCCCCCTGAAAATTGATTCATGGTGGTTTGCCTTTCAGAGTTTTGCGGCTTTCTTTTTGCCCCTTTTGTTTTTTTTTACTACAGAACTGCAATTTTGCATTGTGGACACCAGCTGCAACTACGAGCCAAGTGTTCGTCTCACGGTTGTGGCGCAGCCCCATTAACTTACACTGAAATGTCTGACAGGCAGTGCGGCCTATCAAACCCTGCATGTAGCATTGATGCACAATGTGTAAACATGCATGCAACAACATGTCCCCTTGTAGCTGGGCAGTTGGGGGGGGGATAAAAAAATGGATCAACCACAAGGAACTTATTTCTATGACCTATTAGCCCTTATTTAAGACCTGTATTTGCTCAGTCAGATTATTATCTTGAGATGATGATATCCAGCTCCAGATTTATGATAGAAGTTCTCTCTTTCTCAAGCAAAATATAAGTGATTACATGAGTGTATATTGTGAACCTTAGGATGCAAATCCAATCTGTATTCTTGTTTGCATCTTCCTGACAATGCACTGTCACCATGTATACATATATTGTTTTACGTTGAAATTTCTTTCTGTACAATAAAACTTTATGGTACTAAAAAATGGATCCACCAACTGTTTTTACCACTCCACTGGCTGCATGTGTGAAAGGAACCTTATTTTCTAATTTCTTGATCAGTTTTAATCTTGTTCTCTTTCGGTTTGTCAGCTTTCCCCTGGCGCACTGAAGTCGCAGAGATCTCTAAACCAGCTCTGCTCTTAAATCAGCGTGCGACAGTGCAGTGTGATATCAGTAAATATTTCCCAGATGACCTGTCTGTGACATGGCTTGTGAAGGAGAAAGGAAAATGTGAATATGTTGCTGTGGGTCAAAATGGAGCCTACAAGACAACGACCTCCCAACCACAATACTCTGATTCTGGATACTCCTGTACCGCCTCAATAGAGTTTACTCCATCCCTCTCCTCTCACCATGGGGCCTTGTTCATGTGTAAAGTGAATCACCCCAGCCTGGAAAATCCTATAGAGAGGATCACAAGACCGCTATACATAACACGTGAGTCTGGATTTTGTTTAAAATGTTGATTTTTTACATTGCTAATATGGAATCTTGCATGTAAAACATCCAAGCTGCAGATGTGCCAGTTTATAACGCATGGCATCACAAACACTGGATGCACATATAACTATGCCTTCATCCTCGAAAAAGTATTCATACCCCTTGAAATTTTCCACAGTATGTATTTTATTGGGATTTTATATAATAGACCAACACAAAGTGGCACATAATTGTGAAATGGAAGGAATATGATAAATGGTTTTTAACCTTTTTTACATATAAATATTTGAAAAGTCTGGGGTGCATTTGTATTCAGCCCCCGAGTCAATACTTTGTAGAACCGCCTTTCATTGCAATTACAGCTGCAAGTTTTTTTGGGGATGTTTCTACCAGCTTTGTACATTTAGAGAGTGAAATGTTTGCCCATTCATCTTTGCAAAATAGCTCAAGCTCTGTCAGATTGGATGGACAGCGTCTGAACAGCAATTTTCAAGTCTTACCACAGATTCTCAATTGGATTTAGGTTTGGACTTTGCCTGGGCTATTCTAACACATGAATATGCTTTGATCTAAACCAGGGGTCCTCAAACTTTTTAAACAGGGGGCCAGTTCACTGTCCCTCAGACCATTAGAGGGCTGGACTATAATTAAAAAAAAACCTATGAACAAATTCCTATGCACACTGCACATATCTTATTTTGAAGTGAAAAAACAAAACGGGAACAAATACAATATTTAAAATGAAGAACAAGTAAAGTTAAATCAACAAACTTACCAGTCAAGTCTAGTCAAGTGGCCCATTGAACCATTCACCAGCGCAGCTCAATCAGTGCCCACCACCGCAGCCCAATCAGTGCTCGCCAACGCAGCCCAATCAGTGCTCGCAAGTGCAGCCCAATCAGTGCCCGTAAGCGCAGCCTAATCAGTGCCCGCAAGCGCAGCCCAATCAGTGCTTGCCACCGCAGCCCAATTAGTGCCCGCCACCGCAGCCCAATCAGTGCCTGCCACAGCAGCCCAATTAGTGCCCATGGGATGTGGGGGTCATCTGGTGTGTCAGGATCTGTCTCACCTCAGCCTTGATTGAACGACCTCTTCAGGGGGGGGGGGGTGATGCCAACTTCTTTCAAGCTGCCTCTGCTCTTGTTGCTGAAAACGACTGTGCTGTGATGCTCTGTCACGTCTCCCTCTCTCTCTCTCCCACGAGCCAGCGCCCGACGTTCACTGCCCACAAGTCACCACGCAAGTCACGTTCAGCTGGCCCCTCCCATATGCCCTGGCTGCCTCTGAGTCCTGGGAGGTGGGAGTTGTAGTCCGGAGTCAGGAGCTTGATTGCGGCCGGACTACAATTCCCATGATCCAGCGCTTCAGCCGGCCAGCCGAACAGCAGCCGCCGCCCCCTTTCCCTCTTCCACTAATGATAGGCCAGCTGCCGGACCGTCCGTCTCTTATGTTGAAAAAAAAAAAGTAACGGACAGGCAACGGCAGCAAAACACCCGTCGGGCCGGATAAATGCCCTCGGAGGACCCCTGATCTAAACCATTGCATTGTAGTTCTGGCTGTATGTTTGGGGTCGTTGTCCTGATGGAAGGTGAACCTCTGTCCCAGTCTCAAGTCTTTTGCAGACTCTAACAGGTTTTCTTCTAAGATTGCCCTGTATTTGTTTCCTGTCCCTGCTGAAGAAAAGCATCCCCACAACATGATGTTGCCACCACCACGTTTCACGGTGGGGGTGGTGTGCTCAGGGTGATGTGCAGTGTTAGTTTTCTGCCACACATAGCGTTTTTTTTTTTAGGCCAAAAAGTTAAATTTTGGTCTCATCTGACCAGAGCCCCTTCTTCCACATGTTTGCTGTGTCACCCACATGGCTTCTCGCAAACTGCAAACGGGACTTCTTATGGCTTTCTTTCAACAATGGCCTTCTTCTTGCCCCTCTTCCATAAAGGCCAGACTTGTGGAGTGCACAACTAATAGTTGTCCTGTGGACAGATTCTCCCATCTAAGCTGTGGATCTCTGAAGCTCCACCAGTTACCATGGGACTCTTGGCTGCTTCTCTGATTAATGCAATCCTTGCCTGGCCTGTCAGTTTAGGTGGACGGCCATGTCTTGGTAGGTTTGCAGTTGTGCCATACTCTTTCCATTTTTGGATGATGGATTGAACAGTGCTCCATGAGATGTATGGGTTTGGGAATTTTCCCCATTATACTTACCTAGATGAATGCAGCATCGGTCCGCTCTGCTCCTCCATGCTCATTGGAGCGCTGAGCTGTGGAGGTGTGGGGATTTGCCGCCTCAGTCTCTCAGCGGCTCACTGAGAGGCTGAGGTGGCTGTTGGTCCAGGCACCTGGCGGATACAGACTCTTGAAGTCGGGATGACGCGGTGCCTGGTCTGACTCCTGTAATGCCAGCACTCCTGTGACCCATAGGAGAAGTACGGCCAAATGCTCAGGCCGTACTTCTCCTTTAAGTTTTAAAAGGACATAGGTATGGTTCAACAGATCACACTGTATGAGGCCTGTGTGGATTGGTGGCGGGCCTCCATGTTTTCCATGGTAAAAGAAAAATGTTCTAAGGTTTACATAATGCTGTATTCATTCCTCCTCTCTGTTTTAGAGTATTAGGCATTCTCAGCAAAGGTGCTGCATTTCATTCTGTGACATTTTCCTGTTCATGTCTAGTGACCCCTAAGGTATTTGAAACCATAAAATTAGCCTTGGAACCTGGGGAAGTGGTTTGCTATGTTCGATTAGAGAAGTTCTATCCAAAAGACATTACTATTACATGGACATTTGGAGGAAGACCTTACACAGAAGGACGTTTGAACGACACATTTGTAGAGGATGAAGGGATGTGGATCATCATCAGTGAATGTAAAATTTGCTGGCCTTGCTTGAGGTTTCCGATACGAGTCACCTGGAAGCACGAGTCTATGGAAAAACCTGAATACACAGAGCTTCAGAAATCAGGTAATTACTTCACATCACAATACAAGCATCTGGTAATTACAGAATGGCATAATGCCATGAGCAATACAGAACCGAATAGTAACCTGCACAGAGATAAAATGATCACCTTATCAGGCTTTGATATAATAATCTCCAGGTTCGGGTTGTGTTTTAACAGCTTTACTTTAACATAAATTGTTAGCAAACAATCTTTTCTTCACAAAGAGGCATTTGCAACATGGTGGCTTAAAGTGATTGTAAAGTCTTGTTTTTTTTTTTTTTTCCCTATAAAAATAACAAACATGTCATACCTACTCTGTTGCAAACGATTTGCACTGAGCAGCCTGGATCCTCCCTCCTGTCGAGTGCCCCCACAGCAATCAGCTTGCTATGGAGGCACCTGAGCTGAGTCACATTCAGACACGGAGCCCCTACCTGGCACTGCCCCCTCTCTCCCCTGATTGGCTAGCTGACTTTGATTGACAGCAACGGGAACCAATGGCGCCACTGCTGTGTCTCAGTCAATCAGGAGGAAGAATCTCAGAGGGCTGAGACACTTGTGAACATTACTGGACAAGGAGGGATCTCAGGTAAGTATTAGGGGGGCTGAGGCACACATAGAATGCATTAAAGTGGTTATAAAGTGCCATGGTTTTCCACCTTAATGCATTCTATGCATTAAGGTGAAAAACCTTTTCTCAATAGTGACCCCCACAGCGCCCCACTTTTACTTACCTGAGCCCATTCGTTCCAGCGGTGGCTACGAGCAATCCGCTCCCTCCGGTGTCTTTGCTCCCGTTGCTGTCAAATAGATCCAGTGATGCAGGGGCCGGAGGGCGGGGCCAAGTTCCGATGTTTGTGTAAATACAAGCAAACAGCAAGACACGGGAGTGCACCTGCAACCTTGACCCCAGGGAAGCTTTCCCTGATGGGTCACTCGATGCGGAGGAGGTCCCAGGAGGACCCCAGAAGAGGAGGTTCGGGGCCACTACACAGAGGAGGTAAGTATGACATGTTTGTTATTTTAAAAAAAATAACGAAGCTTTACAATCACTTTAAGATAAAAAAAAAAAAACCTTCTGACTTTACAATCCCTTAAGGCGAGTGTCAACAGAACTAATCTTCCAGAATTACTAGTACTCAGGTTAGACATTCAAAAAGGTGAAAACTCTGTCCTGTGTCCCCAGAGGCTCTTGTAGGCTAAGTCCTTACTGGAATGGGTACCTACGGAACTTTTAAGTCTCTATTCTGGTGCACTTAGGGGTTATCCCAATTCACCCAAAAGAAGAATGCCATATATAAGATTCACCTGTTCCCTACATCATCCTACATCATGGTTCTCTGTCTCAATCTCATCTCATGAAAAAGATTTTAACTTTGTAGGGAAGGAAGGGGCGTCCACCTGAACCAAACCCTCAACTTCACATGATGGTGGCTGTCTTCTGTGCTTCCCCATCAAGGACTCTCCTTGTGATGCAGTACAGGGTATTTATATACCATGTTCACGTCAAGATAGCCACCAAAATATCACGTGAACCTGTTTCCAATTACAACACAGACTTTGCCATGATGGTACATGGAGCCTACAGCAAAGGACACATTAGTCATATTTGGAGTTCCAATAGATAAACTCTGGATATATAGGGACATCTAGTGGCACCCAGGAACATTGCAGCAGGATTCCCCCAAGGTATTACAAAAGGGTCTTAAAGTGGAGGTCCGCCAGGGAAAAAAAAAATTAAAAGTCAGCAGCTACACATACAGTAGTTGCTGACTTTTAATAATAGGACACTTTCCTGTCCTGGAGTCCAGCGATGTCAGCACCTGCCGCCGATCTTCGGATCGCGGGACGAGTGCAGCCATCTCCATTGCGGGTAAGGGAACCCAGACGTGTAGCATTACAGCTTCACGCCGGGCACCTTACTGTGCATGCGTGAGGCTCCACCGTGCTCTGCTATTGGCCAGTCGGCCAGTAGCAGAGCGAGCAGGGAGGAGGGAGCCGGGCTGCTGACGTCAGCGGCCGCGCCGGCCGGCCAGAGCTCCCGGATGTGTGGAAAAGAACACCTGTCTAAAGACAGGTGTCCTTTTGCCCTTCCCCTTGAAAGGTGCCAAATGTGACACCTGAGGGGGGGGGGGAGGATTCCAACCAGCGGAAGTTACACTTTTGGGTGGAACTCCGCTTTAAAGTGGTTGCAAACTCTTCCCCCCCACAACTTTATTCCATTTAAATCAGCATAAAAAACCTTTTTGAACGCTGCTTGTAGATGTCTCTTTACTTGTTCAGTGTTGTTGTAATCTGTCCTTTTCTTTATAATGACGTCATTAGCACATGCTCCTTTCTTACCTGATTTAAGGCACGTTCTCTGTGTGCTTATCTGTCCATAGATAAGGGTGCCGTGACTCTAATTTACATAACCTGCAGCACAACTCAAATCTCACAAAACTGCAGAATCCTTCAAAGCTTCCTCCTACACCCCATGTGACTGTGTGACATCACATGGAGTGTAAACCTGGCATCGGACTACATATTAAAGTCTTATCAGCTGCAGCTGATAACACTGACACAGAGATAACATAAGAATATCTCACAAGTAAATACCGTGCTGTAAAAAGGGATTTTATTAAAACTTACCGTAAAATCCTGTTCTCTGAGTTCACTGACAGACGCAGCCTTCTTTGACATGTGGGTTATATGTAGATCCTACTAGGAGTTAACTAGGCAAAAAGAAAGAAAGCAAGCTGACCCCTCCCAGGGGGCCGTCCTCTCTCTCTCCCATATAACCCCCCTGCTCTGCTCAGCATATCAGTTTTAATATGCCTAGTGCAAGGAGTTGACCTGGCTCCCTTATGGGACCTGCGGTTTAGATTTTTCTGCTGTAAAACAAGTCGGCTATGAGTAGTGGAGAAGGGTTGCTATAGAAAAGCTGGATCGAGAAAGAGGCTTCGCTAACAGTACAGGAAGGGCTACATGTAAGGGCGGAAGTATAATCCACTATGGACTCAGTAAACCATACCTAAGATGGTGCTGTCTTACTCCTGGAAACATGATCCTTTAGGCCTCATACACACGGACGTTTTTTGACGCCGGCGTTTTCTGGCGTTTTTTGCAGCTCTCCATGTTAGTCAATGGCCCCATAAAAACGTCGGCGTTTTTGAGCTGTAGATGACGTCTGCGTTAGTGAGCTGAAACTAGAACCCACAGCCATCGCGTTCTAAAGGCTGTAACGTTTTGGCATTTTTTGACGCCGACGCCACAATATGCCAACAAACGCCAACATATGCCAACATATGCCACCATATGCCACCTATTATTATACCGGCGTTTTCCGGCGTTTTTTGACGCCGACGTTTTTAGGTTGAAAAATAGCAGAGGGATGATTTTTTTAAAAAAACGCCTATTGACGCCGACGCTCACTAACACTCAAAAACGCCAATGCATAACGCCGAAAGACGCCGACTTTTTTTCCTTGACGTCGGGCCCGACGTTTTGTTTATTTTTTTAGAAACGTCCGTGTGTATGAGGCCTTAACGTTTCTTAAAAAAGTAAGTAATATGCGATTTGGGCTGAATTACAATGGCTATAGTTTGATAATAACTTAATCTACTGTACTAAATGAAAAGAAGCATTTGAATGGGAGAATTTACTTCCTCTTTAACATCCTGCAACAATGACAAAAGCAAATCAATCCACCAGCATCCAAGATATGTTAATCCACACATACTGCTTATTTTTTTAATACAACATACTGAAAAATAAATAACTAAAACATACAATGTGTCATAGGCTAATGTTCTCTCCCTTTTTCTCTAGAAATCTTTTGTGGTTATACTGTGGGACGAATCACAGAACTGTCCAGCGCATATGAAGACTCCGACTCTGACTTTGAATGTGGTGGACTTTAAAGAAGATGGTAGAGGGAGGCAATGGCACTATAAGTAGACATACACTTCAAGAAAAGTTTAGTTAAAAAAAACAAAACTACAGCAAAAGCCAATCGGTTGCCTATATCAGGCAATCATGTTCCCATAATCTGCTCAGATGTAATAAAACATGTCACACTTTTGTATATTCGTTTTATACACTCTTATACACTCATATATTTTATATACTCTCAGCTTAACCACTTAAGGACCGGAAGGATTTCTCACATTAGGACCAAAGCACTTTTTGTGATTGCGTCACTTTAACTGACAATTGCGCGGTCGTGCGACGTTGTACCCAAACAAAATTTGCGTACTTTTTTTCCCACAAATAGAGCTTTCTTTTGGTGGTATTTGATCACCTCTGCGTCATTTCTGATCGCCGCTATAAACAAAAAAAGAGCGACAATTTTGACAAAAAAACAATATTTTTTACTTTTTGCTAAAATACAAATCCAAAAATAAAAAATAAAAAAACTAATTTATTCATCAGTTTTGACCGATTTATATTCTTCTACATATTTTTGGTTAAAAAAATCGCAATTGGCGTTTATTGATTGGGTTGCGCAAAAGTTATAGCGTCTACAAACTATGGACATTGATTTATGGCTTTTTTTTTTTTTTTACTGGTAATGGCGGCGATCTGCGATTTTTATCGGGACTACAATATCGGGGCGGACATGTCGGACATTTTTGACACATTTTTTCGACAATGACATTTATACAGCGATCAGAAATTTAAATGTCCACTGATTACTGTATAAATGTCATTGGCAGTGAAGGGGTTAACCAGCAGGGGGCAGTGAAGGGGTTAACAATGTTCCCTGGGTGTGTTCTAACTGTGGGGGGGCGGGGCTGGTCGGGACATAACAGATCTAACTGATCCCAGTGACAGGGATCAGTAAATCTGTCATGTCCCATTCACAGAACGGGGAACCGCCGTGTTTACTTCGGCGGTTCCCCGTTCCTCCTCTCTGAAAGGAGATCGCGGGTCTCCGGCGGACATCGGGTCTGCCCAACCCGCGGGCACGCTCCCGCGGGCGCGAGCGGCGCGTACACGTGCCGCTCGCGCCCGCGGGAGCGCGCCCAGCACAAGCCAAATGGGAGGACGTCTATTGACGTCCTCCTGGCATTTTAGAGCCGCGCTGTAGCCGTCATTCGGCTATGGCGTGGGTGGGAGGAGGTTAAGGACTGGTCAGCTACAATAAAATATTTTTTTTTTGTTCATGGATTTAGATAAGCTTTAAGTAGGGATGCACTGATAGCGATACCGGTATCGGGGCCGATACTCAGCCTTTTCTCAGTACTCGCGAAAATTGTCCGATACCGGAAACCGATACCGGAAGTGGGTGGAAGTGATGTTGGCGTTACGGATGTCAGGAGCAGATAAAAATTTCCGGCCCTCCATTTGGCAGTGAGTGCTGATACATAACACATGTCTCTGGCTGTGGTGCTGTCTGTATCTTCCAGGCTGTCTGTTAATGGCGATCGGAGCAGTTACACGATGTCCCGCATGGCGATCGGTGAGTGAGTGCTGTGTTGATGTCTCCTCTCCTGTCTTTGCAGTCAGTGAGTGTTACCTGTTACATGTCCCACACCACAGTCAGCAAGCATGTCTCTCTGAGCTAAAATGGCGGCCATTGTCAGCAAGTCAGTGTTACCTGTACATGTCCCACACCACAGCAAGCGTGTCTTTCTCAGCATAAATGGCGGCCAGTGTCAGTGAGTGTTACTTGTTCCATGTCCCACACTACAGCAAGCATGTCTCTCTCAGCTAGCTTACATGGTGGCCAGTGTCAGTGAGTGCTACCTGTTCTTTCACAAATGTGAAAGAAGTTGCACTAGAAACAAGCACACATGACATGTTGTTGTTGGTTTTTTTTTTTTTTACAAAATGCTATGTCTTTTTGAGTTTTTGAGTCAGAATGACACTGTTCTAGTGTTCTTGCTCGTCCTCACGCCTAAACTACAGAACTGTATTGCACTTGGTTGGTTGTGAACTTGTTGTGATGTTTACATGTCATTGACATTATTTAACATGTTCTGTGCAATTTGAGCTTTCAGAACTTTTTGACAAGCAAATAAAAGGATTTTATTTGTTTCATAAGCCTTTTGGAGTTCCAATTCTTCATTTCATAAAGAAAACTAACAGCAATCTTCACTCCCATTAAAAAGTGGTCACATGACCAAAAAACAAGTAATTGTAATCGGTATCTGTGACTACCTAAGTTAAAGTATCGGTACTCGTACTCGGTGGCAAAAAAGTGGTATCGGTGCAACCCTAGCTTTAAGCATTGTTGGTGATAGTTGGGAGTGGATCAGGTCACGCAGGTACTAAGTCCTCCCAGCATGTCAGTAAAAAGGACTTTGCCAGTGTTCCTGGCCATTTCCGGGTGGTGCGCGCGCCTCCGTGCGCGCTCGCGCGCTCCCGTGCGCGTTCGCGCGCTCCCGTGCGCGCGCACGCGCCGGAAACGGCGCCAAATGGTGCCTATTTAAACGCGTGCCTCCGCGCGCGTGGTGGGCCTTTACCGGTCCTTGTGACCGTTTCAGGAAAAATGACTGTACGACCCTCCTGAATCATGGACGCACTGGACTAGGTGAGGGTTGATAGTGGTTGTTACGAATTTCGATCCCAACGTGGCTATGGTGAAAAAACGGTGGCTCATGCTCATGGCTATGAAATTGAATCCATCAGTGTCTATGGCTAATGTTAATGAACAAAAAACCAGTACACTGGTGAAAAATTACCCTCACTTCTAACGACAATCAAAAGAAATACTTTACTTCTTAACCTTGAG
>BLSH010121161.1:277546-289133 GCA_018402905.1 Glandirana rugosa | reverse complement strand
ATGAAAAACTGACCGTTCGTCAGTTTACATCCGTTTTTCATCCGATCCGTCTTTTTGACGGATGAAAAATAGGACTTTCATCCGTTCAAAAAAAACTGATGTTGACGGAAGCGGATGAAAACTGATGCAAATTAATGATCATCAGTTGTCATATGTTTTTCCATAGAGATGCATTGATGTCCATTTTTCATCCATCAACGGATGGATGAAAAACGGACAAACGGTCCGTATGTGTGAAAGGGGCCTTATTGAACGGATGAAAGTCCTATTTTTCATCCATCAAAAAAACGGATCGGACGAAAAACGGATGTAAACGGACGAACGGTCAGTTTTTCATCCGTTTTTGCATTGGTAGTGGATGTAAAAAAAAACTGATGAAAAACTGATGACCACAGATGAAAAAACGGACGAAAAAACGGATGAAAAATGGATGAATGCTTCATCCGTTTTGATGTGACGGAACTGATGAATGGTCCGTATGTGTGAAAGGACCCTTACGCTGCTGCCTGCAGACTAGGGTTGTGGCTAATTGGGATGCACATAGCGCACAATGCTAAAAGGTAGAACTGCACGCAGGGCTGGCCCTACCATGGGTCCCAGTGGGTCCATTGGACCCAGGCAGCACTTTGAGAGGGGCAGCAAATTGAACCACAGCCGCCTCTCCTTCTCTTCTATTTACCCAGAAAATTGACAACCAAGATTTGTTAACCAGCAGTTTTGTGTGTCATGATGACAACTGCCCCCTGTGCCGCTCCGCCTGCCCCTATGCTACCCTAGCCCACCCCTATACTACCCTACCCTGTCTATTTACTACTCCAGCCTGCCACTATACTGCCCTAGCCTGTCCATATACATATAGAATAAAGATCATGATTTTCTCACGATTCTCACCATGTAACATCGTCTTTCATATTGTACAAAAAAATTGGGCTAACTTCACTGTTTCACAGAGAAAAACAACCACTCTAAAGTCCAAATATAATGAATTCAACTCAAAAAAATCCAATCTGCAAATTCCGGAATAGGCAAAATGTCCCGAGAGTGAGAAAATAGAGGAGGGTCCCTGTAGAGCAGGGATATGCAATCAGTGGACCTCCAGCTGTTGCAAAACTACAAGTCCCATCATGCCTCTGCCTCTGGGTGTCATGCTTGTGGCTTTCAGTCTTGCTATGCCTCATGGGATTTGTAGTTCTGCAACATCTGGAGGTCCGCTAATTGCATATCCCTGGTGTAGAAGATAAGTTTAAACACCAGTGTGCGTCCCCTTCACCAACACACCATTCGCTTCGCTCACCTTCACGTGTTGACCCCTGATCTCTCAGATAGTCAAAAGTGCAGGTCCCCTCTTTTGCCCGGGTAGGGCTGATCACCAGGAATCCTTAGCAGTAGATATATAGTTCTCCATATAGCAGATACAGACCCCAAGAACAGAAAAACAGATCTAAGTGCTCTCTGATGTATGAATAAAGAGCTTTAATAACGATTAAAACACTCACATGTCATAGGTAATAACAGGCATGGGTACACAAATGTGACAAACGTTGAGTACAGTTGCATTGGCAGCCCAATACACAGGCAGGTGACACAAAACAGCAGCCTCGCCCCTGCACGCAGTCCATTGTTAAAACTTCCTCAGCAAGGCCTGAACGTGTGCGGGAGCAAGGCTGCTGTTGGTGAAAGGGACGCACATTGGTGTTTTAACTCATCCTCTACACGGACCCTCCTCTATTTTCTCACTCTTGGGACATTTTGTCTATTCAGGAATTTGCAGATTGGATTTTTTTTAGTTTAATTCATTATATTTGGACTTTAGAGTGGTTGTTTTTCTCTGCGTTGCACCTTTATATAAGCTTGTTTACTGGAGATTAGGTTGGATTATCTCTTTGTGCTAGCAGCAATATAGTTCTTAAATACTTTGCGTTGATTGTTTTATTATAACTTCACTGTTTAGTTTTTTGAAAATGTAATTTTTCCCAAAAAATTGCATTTGAAAGACTGCTGCGCAAATATCGTGTGACATAAAATATTCCAAAGATCCCCGGTACAGTGTGTGCCCAGACTGGGGTGCCCGGGGGGTGGGATGGCCATACACAACACATTTTGAAGTCATGCATGGCCAGATCGTACCCTACTGTGTGCAAGGCTAATAGATACCACCACGTATTGTGTTACCGATTGAAATTGTTATACGTTGTAATCTACAGCACACCTATATTGCTTTTTTTTACTACTTTACTTATTTCTGTAATCTGTAGAAAAATTAATAAAAACCATTGAAAAAAAAAAAAATATTGCAATGATCCCCATTTTATTCTCTAGGGTCTCTGCTAAAAAAAAATATATATATAAGTAGTTTCTAAGTAGTTTTCTAGAAAAAAAAAGAATGATTTTAACTTGAAATCAACAAGTGCCAGAAAAAGGTTTGGTCTTTAAGTGGTTAAACTGACTTCATTTTACAGACCGAAGTTCATTACTTTGATCTAGAACATTGTTTATAGTTAACACTAAGGCACCATTCACACAGGGGCGACTGTCGCTCCGACTTGAGTCGCCTCAAGTCGCCCGAAGACGCTTCACATCTGAAATCCCATTGAAATGAATGGGAGCCGTCTTAATGTACGCTACTAAGTCGCTCCGACTTCAGAAAAAAGTTCCTGCGCGACTCAAGGCGAATTCTATCCGACTTGTGCCCATAGAAATCAATGGAAGTCGCCTCCAAGTCGGATCCACATCTTAATGCAAGCGACTTTACAGTGAAAAGAATAGAATTTATGTTTGGGGCAAGCCCCTCCCTTCCTTCTCTGATTGGCCACAGGCAAAGTCGCCTGGCATAAGTCGCGTTGTAAGTCGCGCTGCAATTGCCTGTGTGAATGTGACCTAAGGCTCGATTCACACCTAGGCGATCCAACTTCAGAGACGACTTCAGCGCGACTTTGGGTGACTTACAGCGTGAGTCAATCAGTGGCCAATCAGAGAATAGAGGGAGGGGCGTTGCCTTTAAAAATTATTTTCTTTTTCCTGTAAAGTCCCTTCAGTATAGATAGGGGATCCGACTTGGAGGCGACTTCCATTGATTTCTATGAGCACAAGTCGGATAGAAGTCGCCTTGAAGTAGTACAGGAACCTTTTCTGAAGTCGCCTTGAAGTCGGAGCAACTTCAGCAGTGTATATTAAGACGGCTCCTATTCACTTCAATGGGATTTCGGATGTCAAGCGACTCACAAGTCGCCTAGGTGTGAACCAGCCCTAAGGAATATTTTGAAACTTGGCAGACTGCCTGGAATGGCTCTGCACTTGTCACATAGAATCCTGTCGGGTTGAGATTGTCAGGGGGGTTGAGTCGAGATTGTGATCTTTTAACGATTAATCATGCAGCTCTACTAAATGGTGGGATCTATTGCACAAACAGTGGGAGAGCTTAAAGGGTGTGTTTAAATAAAACTTGAGTCAACTCTGCGCCAAGATTGCAGGGGTCAGGAGTGCATTATAATACATAGGTCAGGGTCACTTAATGCAAACAGAGATTAGAGATTAGGTCTTATCTGGTGCTGTGTATAGGTAATTGCTGGTGAGTTGTATAATCTGAAGAAGTGCTAAAGGTCTTGAAAACAATTACCGACCACAAAAATTCACCATTTGATAATTCAAACCAGTCAACATATTTTATACATCTTAAGAATTAGCAGAGAAAAAGTAAAAAAATTTGTAACGTGCTTGTAAACTGTGGCAGGTAAAAAAAAAAAAAACACCTGTAAGGCAATTGTATAGTATTGTATTGCATCGCATACCAGCACATTATGGAATACTTACAGTACCTTGGAACAAAGTTCTCCAGCAGCACCCAGTCACCACTGAGAGGGCTGACACCTTCCCCTGGTCTTTCTTTCAGTTTGTGCGCTCCGGCTATATGATTGGCCGGAGCCACCTTGACATCACTCCCACGCATGCACGTGGGAGCCCTGGGTTGCGGCACGAAGCTCTGAAGTTAAGGCAAGGTAAGCGCATGGGCCGGTGATGTCACTGGCTGCATGCAGGCTACACGTTTACTAGATATTCATTTTACCTACGGGTAAGTCTTATTATAGGCTTACCTGTAGGTAAAAATAACAAAGCAGGCTTTACTACCACTTTAAAATTCTTTATTAAGGATCCTGTTTTAGTCCACAGAGACCTGAATAAAGTGCACTCAGTCTAAATCTGGGTATACGTGTTCAGTTATTCGTTTCATTCAAATATCAGGTTGAACGAAAAAAAAAACCGCACAGATTTCTGCATCCACACAAGCCATGTTCATGCAGGGATCTCCCCCACTGTGCTGTTGTATTCTGACAGCGGGGACTTCCCCCCCATATCAGATTAGCCATTGGTTACAGTGGCTGATCAAATGCTGGTTTCCCAGCAGGACCGTTTGACAAAAGCCAGTAAAACGACTGACTTCTGTTGAACAGAAAGGGGCACACATGGACCAAAATTCAGCTGGTCCCTGCTGAACTGGCTGGATATTGATACAAGCAGGGCAGGTGATAGACTATTTTGCACCCTAGGCAAGACCGGCTACTTGCGCCTCCTAGTCAGCAATGTTATATCTGTGAAGAAATATAGGAGATGAAAAAACTCCCCAGAATGAACACAAGGCTTTGACAGGCTTACCAGTCAAACTGCACCATCCAGGGAAAGAAACAAAGGGTAGTACCACCAGTGCCTCCACAAGGCCAAATCACCTACCAAACCACCTTATATACTCCCTCTGATGCGCGGTGCTCGCTCGTTCCAAGACCCACAGCAGAACCATTAATCACGCTGTTGCCATCTTTAAAGAGGAGAGGGCGGCGGCATACCGAGCTCCAGGCATTGGAGCCAACAGGGAATGTGGGATAACCTGTCTGCATGACCCCAAAGATCCAGGCGTACAAAAAAATAAAAAATATGATAAGGACTACAGTACTGTTGGTCAAGGTCAAACAGTACGAACCAGCAGCCGTGGCTGCACCACACAGCAGTGCACCCTAGACGGCTGCCGAGTTAGCCTAGTCATAGCACCGGCCCTGGATACAAGTATACCCAGCTTTTGTGTCTGCAGAAAAAAAAAGTATTACTTTTAAAAAAATTAGACAACATAACTACTTCAGCCCCGGAAGGATTTCACACTTTAGGACCAGAGCCCTTTTTGCGATTCGGCACTGCGTCGCTTTAACTGACAATTGCGCGGTCGTGCGACGTTGTACCCAAACGAAATTTGCGTTCTTATTTTCCCACAAATAGAGCTTTCTTTTGGTGGTATTTGATCACTGCTGCGTCATTTCTGATCGCCGCTATAAACAAAAGAAGAGCGACAATTTTGCAAAAAAAAACAAATTTCTTACTTTTTGCTAAAATACAAATCCAAAAAAAAATATAAAAAAACATTTTTTTTCATCGGTTTTGGCCGATTTAGATTCTTCCACATATTTGTGATTAAAAAAATCGCAATCGGCGTTTATTGATTGGTTTGCGCAAAAGTGGTCGCGTTTACGGATGATGAGCATTAATTTCTTTTTTTTTTATTTTTTACTAGTAATGGCGGCGATCTGCGATTTTTAGCGGTACTGCGATATTAGGGCGGACATGTCGGACCATTTTGACACTTTTTTGGGACCATTGGCATTTATACAGCGATCAGTGCTATAAAAATGCACTGATTACTGTGTAAATGCCATTGGCAGTAAAGGGGTTAACCTGCAGGGGGCGCTGTAAGGGTTAACTGTGTTCCCTGGGCGTGTTCTAACTGTATGGGGGGACTGCCCTAACAGGGGAAGGGAAGTGATCACAGCTTCCATGTAAAGGACGGAGGTCTGTGTTTACTTACACAGACCTCCGTTCTTTCACTCCGGGGGGGGCATCGCGGGTAGCCGGCGGAGATCGAATCCGCCACACCCGCTCCCTGGCCCTCCCCGGACACAGTGAGCACGCAGGCGCGCCTCCGGTGGCTTGCGCGCGCTCACTGTGTGCGATCTCGCAGCCGCCGTCATATGATGGCGCTTTGCCTTACAGAGCCACTCTGTCGCCGTCAAATGCCGATCAGCGGTCGGCAAGCGGTTAAAAAGTGTCCACAACAGCAACATTCTGTAACTTTTCCAAATAATTTGCCTTTGAACAGGCCCTGCTATTATGTAGGAATCTGTACGACCCAATATATCTTACAGGCAGAAAGCAAGGCTTGCGCACAATGGCCCACTGTGACCAATGAAATTGCAATGCAAGCTGACTAAATATATTAGAGCAAGGGCTTCCAAATGTGAAAGGAAAAATAATTTGCATCTTTGTGCCATGAGTCAACTAGCATGCTAAGTGTTGTATACAGTAGGCACCGATGGTAACTTAAGCTGATCAATGTTGCTCACACAGGTAGGTCTTACTTTGCAGTAATAATTATCTTCAGAATATTAGGCTGCTGTTAAACTCAATTTTTTATGAGTTTGGGCGTTTTTTTAAACTACCCTTAAAGCGGAGCTCCACCCAACAGGGGAAGCTCCATTTGTTCGCAAACCCCATGGTGGCTCCTATTCGGAATTAGTAGATGACAATATGGTTCACCACTGTGAAAGGTTGCAGTTGTACAACACAACACTCATGTATATCCACCACCGAAAATTTTAAATAAATTGTTTACAGTTTTACGCTATGGAGTTTCCTATTCTTTTCTTTATATGAACTGCTTTGTTTGAATATCCGGATTTCCGTAAGCGGTTGGAATCTGGGCTCCTGATATCCATATACACCCTGGCCGGGTGATAGGCCGCACGCGTCTATCGACCCCCTATAACCAAGGGGTCCATTTTGTCCTGTAAGGAGCCCCCTTATTCAGCGGTGGATGTACATACATAAGTGTTGTACAACTGCAACCTTTCACATAGTGGTGAGCCATATTGTTGTCAGCTACAGTATTTGTAGCTGCTGACTTTTATTTTATTTTTTTACAGACTGGAGCTCCTCTTTAGGCCTCATACACACGGGCATAATAGCAAAACGTCGGGACTGACGTCAGGCATAAATCGGCACCAAAAACGCAATTTCGTTGGCATTTTGCATTGGCGTTGATGAGCGTTAGTGAGCGTCGGCGTCAATAGCCGTTTTTTAAAAAAAACATTCCTCTGCTATCTTTTAACCTGAAAACGTCGGCGCTAAAAACGCCGGTTAACGTCGCTACGGCGTTAATGCCCGTTAGTGAGCGTTTTGCCGGCTCAGCGTCAAAAACTATATAACGTTACAGCCTCGGAACACACGGGATCTGAGTTCGATTTACAGCTTAATAACGCCAACACCATCTACAGCTCAAAAACGTCAGCGTTTTTATGGGGCCATTGAATAACATGGAGAGTTGCAAAAAACGCTAAAAAGCGTGGCGGTAAAAAATGTCCGTGTGTGTATGAGGCCTAAAAGTGGATGCAAACCCAATTCATGAAATTTGAGCTGAGCACATATATCTGCAGTGTTTTCTTATCTCTCTTCAAAGCACTGTGTCCCATAGCTGTCTCCTGCTCAGTTCCTCTGTTATCAGCCTGATAACTCCTGACAAGTTCTCTGACACAGGAGATAAAAGCAGCCTGAAATTTGTGTCAGGGTGGGTGCTATAAATAGATTAGCAGAAAGGTGCTTTAATCTCTGCCTATCTGGAGGGGGGTATGTGCCTTTTCTCCAATCAGCTGTCTCCCAGTGTAATCCAAGACTTCTCTCACAGTGCAGAACGAGGAAGTGAAAACTCTAACACGATGTGCACTTTCTAAAGAGTATATAAAGCTGAAGACTGCAGATATACATGTAAGAGCCCATTCGCACAGGGGCGACCTGCGATCTGACTTGAGTCCCCTTAAGTCGCCCCAAGTCGCTTGACATCTGAAATCCCATTGAATTGAATGGGAGCCATCTTAATGTAACTACTGAAGTCGCTCTAACTTCAAGGCGGCGTCAGAAAAGGTTCCTGTATGACTTCCAGGCGACTTCTATCCGACTTGTGCCCATAGGATTCAATAGAAGTCGCCTCCATGTCGGATCCCCATCTGCATAGAAGCGACTTTACAGTTAAAAGAATAGAATTTTTCCCCCTCCCTCCCTTCTCTGATCAGCCAAGGCAAAGTTGCCTGGAAAAAGTCGTGTTGTAAAGTCGCCTGAAGTCCCTGAATTTGCGATGAAAGTTGCGCTGAAAGTTGGTTCGCCTCTGTGTGAATGCAGACTAAGACTTATGTAGGGAGATTTGTTTCATCTCTGTGTATCATCTGAGGCTGTTTACTTCACTGGGTATATTGAGGGTTTACATCCACTTTAAACTCCCCTCTATGTTTTCCCATGTGTTCATACACACATGGAAGTTTTTAGCAGTTTATGGGCTGTTGTCTGAATGCCCTAAAACCACATTTAAGAGCAGTTCTTCTGCTGATCGCTAAAAAATGCTCAAAATGTGCATACACTTCTAGGCACATTTAGCGTTTGTTTATTTCAATGGTCAGAACAAATTAAAATTCTGGCCAATGAAATAAATAAACTCCCGAACTTCAAACTCTGATAAACTCACCTAGGTCTCATGAACACTACAGCTGCTAAACTGAAGTTTAGGAGCAGTTGGACGTTTTTTTCAGCAGCCCCTGAACCTCCTTTATGTTATCTTATGTGTACATGTATACTCAGTCAGTTGAGGTTATTGCCATTTTTTTGAAAGCAGAAAAATCGCATTCAGGACTGTAGTTTAATGGCATTTCAAATGCCAAATGCTTGTAACCGCAGTAAACCACATTTCTGCACGTTTGCAAGCGTTATTAAAGGGGAAAACATTCCTGGTCATTTTTGAACATATAAAAATGTTGAAAAAACACAAATGTCACCACATGCTGTTGCCTGCATCCAGGGGCATCGCTACAGGGTGGCTTCTGGGGCTATAGCCCCGAATGTCTTACCGCATGAGTTCCTAACCGAACCGTGGGTGCCGCAGGCGGGCTGCATGAGAGAGCCGCGGGCGGGCGGATGAAAGAAGGGAGTGGGCGGGCAAGCAGAGATGACATCATTTCTCTCTGCCTGCTCCGCATTACTGCTCTTCCACCCTCACAGCTGGGCCTCTGCAATGTTGGAGGTGTGGCGGGGAGCAGAGAAATGACATAATTTGTCACTGCCCGCCCCACATCACCGCTCTCCTGCCCTCACATAGAACCAGGTGTAACTATAGGGGTTGCAATTGCAACCGGGCCCCGTGCTCCAAGGGGCCCGTGTGCCTCCCTTGTACACCTGGATAGGAGGGATGGTGGGGGCAGCATTTAGAGGAACCAATCTCTTCCATTTTATTCCTAATGGAGGAGATTGGTTCTTCTATATGCTACCCCCACCGTCCCTCCTATCCAGTTTACTTGTCTTCTGCTGTTCCCAGGGTCCCTGTGCGCTCCCCTGGTCCCCCCACAGAGCTGCTGTCTTCTCCCCTCCTCTCTCCTGCCAGCTGCTGTAGAAGACGTGTCATTATGGAGAGATGGGAAGGGATCGGTAAATTTGTCATTTACCAGTTCCTTCCTTTTCTGAATGGAGTCAGTGATTGCTACCAATTGGTTCATTCATAACTGAAGCATAGTAAACTGTTTTCACTATACTTCTGTTTCTGAATGAATGGGAGGTTCGTACACAACTATTTGTTTGGGTGGGGCCATAATAAAGGAACCCGCGATGGGAGTAAAGGGCCCCAGGATCAGTGGGAACAGGGAAGAGCCCTGGCCAGGGGTCAGGGGGGCCCTTCATAATTTCTTGCACCGGGGCCTGAATGTTCTAGTTATGCTTCTGCTTAGAACTGACCACTGCACCTGCCTCTGTGCTAAATGGACCAGTGCTGCCACCAATGCAACGACAATGCACATTTGGTGGCACTGACTGGCATGGCAATTGATCATCCGCATCTGGTGTCAGGCAATGTGACAATTGATCATCAGCATCTGGTGACAGGCGACGTGGCAAGTCACAATCCACAAATAGTGGCAGGCGACATGGCAAATGACAATCCGCAAATGGTGGCAGGCAACATGGCAAGTGTAAATCCATATCTGGTGGCAGGCGATGTGGCAAGTGACAAACCGCATCTGGTGGCAGGCGGTGTTGGCAAGTGACAATCCACATCTGGTGGCAGGCGGCGGTGGCAAGTAACAAGCTGCATCTGGTGGCAGGCGACATGGCAAGTGACAATCCGTATCTGGTGGCAGGCGATGTGGCAAGTGACAAACCGCATCTGGTGGCAGGCGGTGGTGGCAAGAGACAATCCACTTCTGGTGGCAGGCGGCGGTGGCAAGTGACAAGCTGCATTTGGTGGCAGGCGACGTGGCAAGTGACAATCCACAACTGGTGGCAGGCGACGGGGCAAGTGACAGTCCGCATTTGGTGGCAGGTGACGTGGCAAGGGACAATCTGCATATGGTGGCAGGTGACAATCCACATCTGGTGGCAGGCGACGTGGCAGTGACAATCCACATCTGGTGGCAGGTGATGTGGCAAGTGACAAGCTGCATCTGGTGGCAGGTGATGTGGCAAGTGACAAGCTGCATCTGGTGGCAGGTGATGTGGCAAGTGACATGCCCAGGGCTCCCACTGATTCTGCATTATGGGGAGTTGAACTATTTCATTTTATATTACAATGTGATAATAGAAATAATGTGCTTCAATCATTTCAATCAAATTTTAGGATGGGGGGAGCCCTTCCTTTTTGACCTCTCCCACTTCTCATAAACCCCACCCCTTATAGTTTCCACCCCTTGTGTCAGGAGAATACAGCCCAGCATCACCAGATAGTGGTATACAGCATCACCAGATAGGAGTATACAGAGTCACCAGATAGGGGTATACAGAGTCACCAGATAGGAGTATACAGAGTCACCAGATAGGGGTATACAGAGCCACCAGATAGCAGTATACAGAGCCCCAGATAGCAGTGTACAGAGTCACCATATAGCAGTATACAGATTCACCATATAGCAGTATACAGCGTCACTATATAGCAGTATACAGAGTCACCAGATAGGGGTATACAGAATCACCATATAGCAGTATACAGAGCCCCAGATAGCAGTATACAGAGCCCCAGATAGCAGTATACAGAGTACCAGATAGGGTATACAGTCACCAGATAGGGTATACAGGGTCCTAGATAGGGTATACAGAGCCAAAGATAGGGTATACAGAGCCCCAAATAGGGTATACAGGGTCCCAGATAGGGTATACAGTCACCAGATAGGGGTATACAGGGTCCCAGATATGGTATACAGAGTCCCAGATAGGGTATACAGGGTCCCAGGGATAGATCCTGGGACATATGGGATAGACCACTGACATATGGGATAGACCATGAGACATATGACGATAGACCCCGAGACATATGACGATAGACCCCGAGACATATGACGATATACCACTAAGACATATGGGGATAGACCACTGAGACATATGACGATATATCACTGCGACATATGACGATATACCACTTAGACATATGACGATATACCACTGAGACATGTGACGATAGACCCCGAGACATATGACGATAGACCACCGAGACATATGGGGATAGACCACTGAGACATATGAGGATAGA
>BLSH010121161.1:234148-277511 GCA_018402905.1 Glandirana rugosa | reverse complement strand
TACAGGGTCCCAGATAGGGGTATACAGAGTGCAAGATATGGTATACAGGGTCCCAGATAGGGTATAGAGGGTCCCAGATAGGGTATACAGTCACCAGATAGGGGTATACAGGGTCCAAGATAGGGTATACAGGGTCCCAGATAGGGTATACAGTCACCAGATAGGGGTATACAGGGTCCCAGATAGATTATACAGGGTCCCAGATAGGGTATACAGAGCCCCAGATAGGATATACAGTCACCAGATAGGGGTATAAAGGGTCCCGGATAGGGTATACAGAGCCCCAGATAGGGTATACAGGGTCCCAGATAGGGTATACAGTCACCAGATAGGGGTATACAGGGTCCCAGATAGGGTATACAGGGTCCCAGATAGGGTATACAGTCACCAGATGGGGGTATACAGGGTCCCAGATAGGGTATACAGTCACCAGATAGGGGTATACAGGGTCCCAGATAGGGTATACAGTCACCAGATAGGGGTATACAGGGTCCCAGATAGGGTATACGGTCACCAGATATAGTATACAGAGCCCCAGATAGGGGTATACAGGGTCCCAGATAGGGTATACAGTCACCAGATAGGAGTATACAGGGTCCCAGATAGGGTATGCAGAGCCCCAGATAGGGTATACAGGGTCCCAGATAGGGCATACATTCACCAGACAGGGGTATACAGAGTCCCAGATAGGGTATACATTCACCATATAGGGGTATACAGGGTCTCAGATAGGGTATACAGTCACCAGATAGGGGTATACAGGGTCCCAGATAGGGTATACAGTCACCAGATTGGGTATACACGGTCCCAGATAGGGGCTTGCGACGCCCCCCCCCCCCTGGAAGTCGGGACAAGTCCTGCACTTACCCCATCTACTAGGCAGGCAGGAGTGTGCAGAGATCGGCATGTGGCCAGCGGGCTGTCAGTGTTTAGAGGCAGTGCTTGTGGTGAGTGGGCTGTAGCCTGGAGTCCAGCTTCTCTCTGCATGGCCAGAAGTGACGCCGAGGCTCCTCCGAGATCAATCACCGCCGTCTATTGGACGGCAGTGATTAATTGACACTACCAGGAGCAAATAGGCAGCTTGAGGCGCAGAGCAAAGCGCATCAAGGCAGGATTAAACCCTGCCATTGAAGTGTGACGCCTACAATCATGGGATTGCAACAACGTCACACTTCCCATAGTGCACTGTGTCTGGCGCCCGAACACAGTGCACGTTAATTTAAACAAACTTTTTTTTTTTAACCACTTGACCACTGGGCACTTAAACCCCCTTCCTAACCAGACCAATTTTCAGCTTTCAGTGCTCTCACATTTTGAATGACAATTACTCAGTCATGCTACACTGTACCCATATGAAATGTGTGTCCTTTTTTCACACAAATAGTGCTTTCTTTTTGTGGTATTTAATCACTAGTGAGGTTTTTATTTTTTGCTTCTTTTATAAAATTTTGCAAATTAGTAATTTTTCTTCATAAATTTTGGCCAATATGTATACTGCTACCTATCTTTGGTAAAAAAATAATCCAAATTAGTGTATATTATTTGGTCTTTGTGAAAGTTACAGAGACTACAAACTATGGTGCCAATCACTGAAAATTGATCACATCTGATGTACTGACGGCCTATCTCATTTCTTGAGACCCTACCAGCCAGGAAAGTACTAATACCCCCCCCCCCCCCCCAAATGACCCATTTTTGGAAAGTAGACATTGCAAGGTATTTAGTAAGAGGCATGGCGAGTTTTTTGAAGTTGTAATTTTTCCCACAATTCTTTGCAAAATTAAAAAAAAAAAATCTGTTTTTTTTTCCACATAATTGTCATATTAACAGGTTATTTCTCACACCCAGCATATGCATACCACAAATTACACCCCTAAACATATTCTACTACTCCTCCTGAGTATGACGATACCACATGTGTGAGACTTTTACACAGCCTGGCCACATACAGAGGCCCAACATACAGGGTGCACCATCAGGCGTTCTAGGGACATAAATTACACAACTCATTTCCTGACTACCTCTTGGATTTTTGAAGGCCCTGGAGCACCAGGACAATGGAAACGCCCAAAAAATGACTCCATTTTGGAAAGTAAACACCCCACAGTATAATCTAGGAGGCATAGTGAGTCTTTTGAACATGTCATTTTTTCCACAAGTTTTTGGAAAATGTTGAAAGAAAATTAAACCGCATTTTTTTTTACACAAAGTTGTCCATTTATACAATATTTCTAACACAAACCATGTACATAGCAAAAATTACACCCCAAAATATATTCTGCTACTCCTTCCAAGTATGGCGATACCACATGTGTGACACTTTTACACAGTCTGGCCACATACAGAGGCCCAACATGCAGGGAGCACCATCAAGCGTTCTAGGGGCATACATTTCAAATCTAATTTGACTACCTATTACACTATTGTGAGGCACTGTGGTGGCACTGATGGGCGCTGTAGTGGCACGGATGGGCACTGTAGTGGCATGGATGTGTCACGGATGAGAACTGATGTGGTATGGTTGAGCATGGATGAGCGTGAATGAGGCATAAATGAGCATGAATGGGGTGGATGAGCCGTTGATGGGGATGACTGAGCACGGATGGGGATGGCTGAGCACGGATGGATGGCTGAGCATGCATGCATGCGAGAGCTCAGATGGATGGCAGCGCACGGATGCATGGCTGAGCATGGATGCATGGGTGAGCTCTGATGGATGGCAGTGCATGGATACATGGCTGAGCACGGATGCATGGGTAAGCATGCATGCATGGGTGAGCACGCATGCATGGGTGAGCACAGATGGATGACAGAGCACAGATGCATGGCTGAGCATGGATGCATTGCTGAGCATGGATGCATGGGTGAGCACGGATGCATGGCTGAGCACGGATGGATGGGTGAGTATGGATGGATGGATGAGCACGGATGCATGGGTGAGCATGCATGGAAGGGTGAGCACAGATGCATGGGTGAGCATGCATGCATGGGTGAGCACAGATAGATGGCGGGGCATGGATGCATGGGTGAGCACAGATGGATGGTGGAGCATGGATGCATGGGTGAGCATGGATGCATGGGTGAGCACGGATGCATGGGTGAGCATGGATGCATGGGTGAGCACGGATGCATGGGTGAACACAGATGAGGCTGGATGGGTGAACACAGATGGATGCATGGGTGAGCACTGATGGATGAGCACAGATGCATGGGTGAGCACGGATGGGTGTGCACGGATGGGTGAGCACAGATGGGTGAGCACGGATGGGTGAGTACGGATGGGTGAGCATGGATGGGTGGGCACGGATGGGTGAGCACAGATGGGTGGGCACGGATGGGTGAGCACGGATGGGTGGGCACAGATGGGTGAGCACGGATGGGTGAGCACGGATGGGTGAGCACGGATGCGTGGGCACAGATGGGTGAGCACAGATGGGTGAGCACAGATGGGTGAACACGGATGGATGATTGGGGGGGGGTCCAGACTGGCACATAGTAGTGCTGTGGGCACTTCAGACCCTGCCCACAGCACTGCTGCTTCTCGTTTCTCTCTCCCTCCTCTCCTCTCACACTGCACCGATTGGTGCGGAGAGGGGAGAGACAAGCCAGATATCCGGCAGCTTGTTTACATCTGATCGCTTCGCCATTTGCGAGCGGCCATTTACCGTGAGACCCGGCAGTCACGGATGCTCCCGGAAGCTCGATTCTGGGAGGACGTTATAATACGTCCCTCCCAGAACAACTGATCCACCTTGCGGCCCTGTAATTACATTACACAGTCGGCAAGTGGTTAAAGGGGACCTAGTTTTAAATGTATTTATTTATTTATTTATTGGGGGGCGTGCCCGGGCAACCCCTATGGGCGGCCCACCACTGGCTTCAATCGTCCTGACACCATGCCATGGGATGATTGAAGCACTAACACCAGGTGTTTGGAGTATCATTATCTGCTGTTTGTTAAACTATCTGGAATATACATATTGCTATTGTGGTGTAGGATCTGAGCCTGCTGTCACTCCATCCCTCTTTATTTCCTTCCCTTCCTATCTCTTACTTTCTTCCTTCCTCCATCCCCTGTTCATCTCATACTCGAACCACACCCCTGTTGAGCTACGCCCCCTTTAAGCCACACCCACTATTTGGGTTAAACCACGCCCTATTTCGCAGTGGCGTGTTTTGCACGCCGCATTTCTACGTGCTAAAGCCCCTGGTCTTTTTCCCACCTAGCAACGCCCCTGCCTACATCAATAGATGAGTCCAGTAGCAATGAGGTCCTCTCACGCAATTTTCTACATCATCTTGCCTCGGCAACATCAACATCAGGAGTGTTTCCTCACACATGCTCATGATGATATCCATAGTGAAAACACAAAAAATAACACCACGATCATCTACAAGCACACTGCTCTCTCTTCTCTCACAGAATGGCTGAAATAGTAATAACTGACTTGTTTTGCATGCATTGTGGGCATTTAGGTGGGTCTCCTGAGGTTATCTTTAAAGGGGTTGTAAAATCAGTTTTTTTTTATCTGAATGCATTCTGCAGACGCGAATAGAGGAGAGCCAATCTTCGGCTCTCCTGACAGGGGGGGTCTGCACTGATTGTTTATCAGTGCATTACCCCGAGGATCACCACCCAGGACCACCAGGGGTGCCACCCAGGACCACCAGGGAGCCCACCCAGGGACTACCATGGATGCCCACCCAGGAACCACCAGAGAGCCCACCCAGGGGCTACCATGGATGCCCACCCAGGAACCACCAGGGAGCCCACCCAGGGACCACCACGGATGCCCACCCAGGAACCACCAGGGAGCCCACACAGGGACCACCACGGATGCCCACCCAGGAACCACCAGGGAGCCCACACAGGGACCACCATGGATGCCCACCCAGGAACCACCAGGGAGCCCACACAGGGACCACCAGGTAAGGGGCACACACTGTACTATAGGGATGACACTGTGCCCATCTGTTATGCCTGCCAGTGCCTCCTTATCAGTGCCGCCTAACAGTGCCATCTATCAGTGCCAGCTTTCAGTGCCCATCAGTGCTGCTTATGCGTGCCCATCAGTGCCGCTTATCAGTGCCCATCAATGCTGCATATAAGTGCCTCATCATCAGTGCCAATCAGTACTGGCCTCATTAGTGCCCATCAGTGATGGAGAAAATGTACTTATTTACAAAGTTTTGTGACAGAAACGTTTTTTTTCAAAATGTTCTTTTTTTATTTGTAGCGCAAAAAATAAAAACCCCAGAGGTGATCAAATACCACTAAAAGAAAGCTCTATTTGTGAGAATAAAAAAAATTTAGTTTGGGTACAACGTCACATGACCGCGCAATTGCCATTCAAAGTGTGACAGCGCTGAAAGCTAAAAATTGGTCTGGGCGGGAAGGGACGAAAGTAGTGCCCGGTATTGAAGTGGTGAAAAACCGCTTCTAACCTCAAATGCTCATTATAACTGCTAAACTCGCATAAACGTGGTATGTAAAACTGACGTTTTTCACTGTAGGTTTCCAACCGCCCTTTGTACATGAAGCTTAGACTGTTTTGAAAAAATGCAGCTTAGGTGAGTTTATAACCCTGATTCTCTGCTGTCAGGATAAACAGTGCTTACAAGAAACCAGCCTGCACACGGCCCTATGACTTGATTACAGACAGTATTACATTGTGAAACATACACAAAACCAAATTGGGGGGTTATTTTAGGTCAGGGGCGGCTCGTCCATTAAAGGAGCATGGGCGCCGCCCCCCCATTCAGCGCCACCCAGCACCACCCCCTCCTGTCCATGCGCCCGACCCCTTGCAGGACGCTGGACGTATGAATTCCAATGGAGGGGATGGGCATGGTGTGTTTTTTTTTAAAGCACGTGATTATAGCCAGAGGCTTCAAAATAGGGTGGGTTCGGGGCACAGAGCATTGCATCTGGAGCCCACCCAGGTGTGTTCACTATTGTAACACTGACTCTCCTCCTGGCCAATCAGAAAGCGGGTCTGAAACCCATCACCTGATATGCTAAATGTACAGGTGATTCTATTGGACGCCTAGGAGGAGGGGAGGAGAGGAGATGCAGGGGAAGCTAGCGGGCTGCCTGCCTGTCGCTCAGAGAGAAGCCAGGCTGGCCGTCAGGAGGAGATCCGCCACTGGAGCAGACACGCCGGTCGCCCAGAGGGAAGCCCGAGGTAAGTGTTGCGGCCGCTGGGTGACACTGACCGTGGGGGAGGGGGAAGGCAGGGGGTGCGGGTGATCCGACGGGGGGGGGTGGTTGGCAGCTGGCTGGCTGTGCACTGTGCCCTCCCCCCAAAAAAATACCACTGGCCGCCACTGGCACACACACAAATCAGGTATTTACGAGGCAGGCCAGCACTGCAAAGATAATATACTATGTAGGATCTCCACCTCTGAAAGTATGAGAAATAAACTATTTGTTAAAACCTTACAAAGCTAACCACAATATAGTAAAAAAGATACAATCTGGGAATTGCTAATTGGAAAACTGTCTTCCCCTTAGCAGTGCAAAATAACTGTTTAAAGCAGTTGTATGCTCTCTAAAAAAAAGGCAAAGGCATAATGAGTTAGTATGCACTAGGCTTGTGCATGGCTGAAAAATTTGGTTTTTTTTCGTTCTTTTATTTTTTCGGAATTCGGAAATAAGAAAGAACATTTGAAATCATAAATTATTCATTTATTAGTATAACTTATTATAAATTGTAATAAGTTATTATTTGAAATGTTCTTTCTTATTTCCAAATTTCATAAATAAGAAAGAACATTTGAAATAATAATAAATAACTATTAAAGTATAGGTATTGGAATTTCCTTGAAAATATGGCTGTTAGTGATAAATTTCATATTTAACTTCACAAACAGCCTAATTTGTAAGGAAATTCCAATACCTATAATTTAATAGTTAATTATTATTATTTCAAATGTTCTTTCTTATTTCTGAATTTCGGAAATAAGAAAGAACATTTCAAATAATAACTTACTATAGTTTATAATAATAAATGAATAAGTTATTATTTCAAATGTTCTTTCTTATTTCCGAAATTTGGAAATTCAGAAATAAGAAAGAACATTTCAAATAATAAGTTATTATTTGAAATGTTCTTTCTTATTTCCGAAATTCAGAAATAAGAAAGAACATTTGAAATAATAATAATTAACTGTTAAATTATAGGTATTGGAATTTCCTTACAAATTAGGCTGTAAGTGAAGTTAAATATGAAATTTATCACTAACAGCCATAACAGCCATAACTTATTATTTCAAATGTTCTTTCTTATTTCCAAATTTCTGAAATTTGGAAATAAGAAAGGACATTTGAAATAATAATAAATAACTATTAAATTATAGGTATTGGAATTTCCTTGAAAATGTGGCTGTTAGTGAATTTAAATATGAAATGTATCACTAACAGCCATATTTTCAAGGAAATTACAATACCTATAATTTAATAGTTATTTATTAGTTAGTTATTATTTCAAATGTTCTTTGTTATTTTCTCATTTTTGGATTTCCGAATTTTCGGTTGTTCCGATTGCTGAATTTCCGAATTACCGCAAATTTTTGAATTACTGCAATCGCCATATTTCTGGGTATTTCCGAATTACCGCGAATTTACGCAATTGCCAAATTATCGCGATTTGGAAAAATGAAATTCAGAACAAAACAAATTGCACAAGCCTAGTATGCACAGAATACTAGCTCGTTATGAAATTCTTACCTCAGAATGAAGATCCCACAGGGCTGCCCGGCCCCCACAGAGGGAGCCGACATCTTCCCTCGGGGGGGCTCTTTCCGGGTGTGTCACTCCGGCGCTGTGAGTGACCGGAGCCGTGAGCATGCGTGGAGGCTATTCTTTCCGACAAGGTCCGATGCTATATGCCAGACCGTCACCAGGACATCACTACGCATGTGCCGCTGACATCAGCAGCTGCATGCAAGGTGAATATCTGCTAAACCATACAGGTCTTATTATAAGCTTACCTGTAGGTAAAAATCACATTTGGGAGATACAACCGCTTTAAATATCATCCTGCCCACCTACTGGGAATAGAAGCATTATGAAAGGCTAAAGCCAGCTGAACGAAAAAAACTGAACTGATTTCTCCATTGTAAGTGTGGATGGGGAAATGCTCTGTCTTTGCATTCTGACAGGGGGACTTCCCCATTGGCTGCGTGCTCTGATCAAATGCTGGTTTACCAGCAGGAGCGCTCAACAGAAGTTGATCTAATGACCAGCTTCTTAGAACACAGAGCGCTGCACACAGGTTAAATTATTCTGGTTCCTGCTAAGCCGAGCGAATTTCGAATCATGTATGGCCAACTTTAGTCCACCTTTTAGAAATAAATATTAAATGCATATATTTTTACAGCAAAAAATGTGCATTTGTTGTTTTTCTGCAAATCAGCCCGCAGAGCATTGCAACCTTGGTCAGTTGAAGGCGGATGCAATGCCAGGCTTCTGCAGACTCTTTCTCCAGCTCTATATGAAGGCACAGATTCTCACTTGTAGAGCTGGAATAAGTCTCAGTGGACTGTGAGTGCGTTCCATTGAGTCTGCGGTGGCAGACAGGATTTGTAGTTTATTTGTTCACAGATCTCTGTAAATTAATGACACAACTGTGCAGACCACTTTTTAAAAGTGACAGCGGCTGCGGGACAGAAGGACTTATGCATGCAAGGGAGTGCCATTATCGCAGCCCAGACATTCAAGTGGCCAAACCGACCAAGCTTGGAAGCAAGATCGGGAGAAGATGGAAGTTCTGACACTGCAGCGTTGGAGGAGATTGTTTCACAGGTAAGTTTGCTATAATGTGCTAATACCAGTACACTATTGTTGGCCGATTTATGTAAGATATTATATGTATATATATATATATATATATATATATATATATATATATATATATACAGTTTTTTCGTGTGTACTGGCAGACAAGTTGCATTTTACATATCAAAAGGGTTAAGGACCAGTTCACACCATAGAAACGTAGTCCGGATGCGTTCCGGATGCTTTTCTGCATGCGCGTTTTTGACGCTTTTCCGGTCCGTTCCGGTGCGTTTTTGATGCGTTTTTGATGCAGTCCAGTGCAGTTTTTTCCCCCTTTTTTTCTTAGGACAGGTGCATTCCAGTGCATTTTTGGTGCATGTAGGTGCATTCCAGTGCGTTTTTGGTGCATGTAGGTGCATTCCAGTGCATTTTTGGTGCATGTAGGTGCATGTAGGTGCATTTTTTATGCATTTTACCGTGTTCCAGTACAGTTCAGTGCATGAAAAATGCAGCATGTTCTACTTTTTTTTTCAGGAGCTGGAACTGACTGCACTGGTGGGAACTATGCCATTGGAAACCATATAACCTACTTTCCATGCATTTTTGATGCAGAATAAAAACGTACTGGACTGCATGTGGTGTGAACTGGCCCTAAAGGAGTTATCTACAGGGGACTGTAAACTGTAAACTTGTCTGATCAGACTTGAAAGGAATAGTAAAGGTCCATGAGGGTTGTTAAAGCGGAGTTCCACCCAAAAGTGGAACTTCCGCTGGTTGGATTCCTCCCCCCCACAGGTGTCACATTTGGCACCTTTCGGGGGGGAGGGGGAAGAGGACACCTCTTTAGACAGGTGTTCTTTTCCACACATCCGGGAGCTCTGCCCCCCAGCCGCGGCCGCTGACATCAGCAGCCCGGCTCCCTCCTCCCTGCTCGCTCTGCTTCTGGCTGCCTGGCCAGTAGCAGAGCGCGGCAGAGCCTCGCGCATGCGCAGTAAGGTGCCCGGCGTGAAGCTGTACTGCTTACACGTCTGGGTTCCCTTACCCGCGATGGAGGCGGCTGCACCCGTCCCCCGATCCAAAGATCGGCGGCGGGTGCCGACATCGCTGGACTCCAGGAGAGGTAAGTGTCCTATTATTAAAAGTCAGCAGCTACTGTATGTGTAGCTGCTGACTTTTATTTATTTTTTCCCTGGCGGACCTCCGCTTTAATGCAATTTAGTGAGGATGCATTTAGGCCATTAACAATGAATGCAAGTTTTTAATTATGATAACTGAACATCAAAAGGGCTCATGAATATTTATTGTCTATGGTAAATAGCATTTTTCAAATGGTAACTCGAATTAGTAGTAAAAGAATGCAAGTTAGGACATTTCTGGACAACTTTGCTTAGATTTGATGACTGCAGCTGTCCACGGCCAAGAAGAATTATTTGTCACCCAGGAGATAAAAAGTAGATCAAGGGGGCTACTAAAACTGGCCAATCAGATTGCGTGACCTTGTTACTGAATTGGGAAGATGTGTATATTAGGGAAGGTTATTTTGGCTAAGTTTTGAAAAGTGAAACTGGGTTCTCTGATTGCTGCATGAATATTCCAGGTATCCTGTCATCTACCTTGTCTGTACCTCTGTTGGCTGTCAAACAGTATACTGCCGTACAGGCAGTCCCTGGGTTACGGACAAGATAGGAATTGTAGGTTTGTCCTTAAAGTGTTACAAAACCCACAACAGTAAAATCAGTCTGTATATGCAGCATAGCATGCTTGTTATACTCACTGTGGAACTTAAGGGGTTAATCCTCTGCATTGTGTAAAAAGGCCGTTTTATCCTGTATGCATAGATCCTTCCCTCCTGCACTGTCTATCTGGGGAATGTCAGCTAACACAGGCAGGGTAGCCAACCTGCACATGCTCAGTTGTGTCTTTTATGCTGGAGAGAACATTTCCTTATTCTCAGAGATAGCCAGGTCACATGATATTGACATCACACATGTGGGCGTGTATACAGGCTATAGTGGAAATCTCCTCCTACCTGAACTCTCAGCACTGGACAAACTGTGCAGTTTATCATGTGACTGTGGTATACAGGTCATCTACAAAGGTATATAGTGTCAGTATTTTAATGTAAAAAGATTTATAAGCTGTGGACACTGTGGGGGTCAGATTAACTATTTTCATATTACTGGGTTTAGTAACACTTTAAGTCGAATTTGTTTGTAAGTCAGAACAGTATATTTTTAAGTGTAGCTCCAGCCTGTGCAGTGATGTGGGATGTTCCGGGTGCTTCTGTGTCACATTATTTGGGGCTCTTGTAGCCATGCAGTACTGCAGTGTCAGATGTGTCCGGCACTGCAAGATGGATGCTCGGCGGTATCTGGGACCAGTATGGAGCGCAATCAGCTGGCAGTGACGTCACGCCACCTCTGTTCATAAGTAGGAGTCGTCCGCACCTCGGATGTTTGTAATTTAGGGACTGCCTGTATTAAAGTGGATGTAAACCCACCACTCACCCAGTATAAACTAATGGCACAGTATTAATGCATATACACACATGCAAGCCTCCTGCATGTATCCCTACCTTGCAAATGTCACCCCGTTCAGCAGTAGCAGCTCTGTAAAACACTGAAATCAGTGGGTGTCTCTGTTTGCTGGAGCTCGGTGGTTGGAGTTGTGATGTCACAAGACTTCCCACCCACCTCTATACTGAGAGCTGGAACGAGATGGGAGGGGGGAGTGTGAGACTCTCAATGCTCTGTGCAGAAGATAAGGAAGTGACCTGTCACTCAACACAGATCTTCTCCTTTTTCTCCCTTAGTCGGTCTTTCTCTTGCTGAAAAATATAAGAGCATTTCTCAGAGTTGGATTAACTCTTCGGAGCAAGACTGGGCACAGATGACATGATATGCTCTCCTGTACGACGTAGAAGTGTCAGTATTTTTTTTTTCCGGGTTTACATCCACTTTAATAGAAATAGGTGCTAAATAAGACCTATTTCATTTTGGAGCAAGTTGAAATGGAGCAACGGTCCTGTCATATCTTTGAGACTCTTTATGAATTCCCTGGAGTGAGTATAGATATTTAAATTCATTCTCTAACATTTTCAAATTTATACACCATACAATTCAAAGAAAAACAGGAAAAGTCCTGCTAAAAACTTTAAGTATCAGTTATCATTTGAAATAAGTCAGCCCCATCTCTTTGAAGCACTCGTGGCATTTCCTCTGTCATATGACCTTGAAAAGCTAACAATGTATAATGCCTAATGCCCCGTACACACGATCCGAAAATCGGACGACAGATCGTCCGTTTTTTTTTGCATGCTAATCTCAGATCGAATCGGAAGAATATACTAAAGTCACGAATATTCTCGTACGACAGAATAAAAAATCGGAAGTGATGTAATGTGTTGTAGTGTATTTGTATTGCATTGTCGGACGACAACTGTACTGATTATACGAAAATCGTACGATCGGGCACCATGCGATCAAAATTTTCATGCTTGTCCGATCGAATATTATCTGATGAACGGTCGTGATCGGCTCTCGTAAGCTGTGTACTAACGATCCGATTATCGTACGATCGCATCTTATGCAATATTTTTCGTCCGATTTTCTGATCGTGTGTACGGGCCAAAAGGCTGGAGGCAAAAAAGGGGAAATTACAGCTCTGTAATTCGTTTCAGATGAAGTCTCTTATTTAGAATAAAGCCATGAATGGCTGTAAACTTATTTGCAAACTTAACTGCATTCCAGTCTGCTATGCTGATCACCCAGGGGCAGGGCAGATCCGGAGGACAGTCTATGCTGCAGTTTATGTGTATGACAAGGTCATTGAAGAATACTCATTTCTAGTAGATGACTTCATGGGGACAATTTACATTTTTAAACTGTTAACTGTTAACTGTTATAAAGCTGTTATTCTTTTGGCTCCTTGCCCCAATTTCCTCAATCTCCTTTCTCACTGTGTGCGGAACAATCTTATTCAAATTCAGAACATTCCATTAATCCCAAAAGGGAAATTATTTTTTCACTGCTAAACTATCAACTGATTCTCAAATCCACCTAAAAACATGTCTCTTTATAGTGCTGTTAGAAGCAAAGGAGACTCACACAGGTTAAAGTATAACTAAAGGCATTCCTTTTGTATAGAATGGAGAGGGATTAGAGCCCCTGTCAGTTTTTATTGCTGTCTGTGCCCCTGTTAAGGAGATTCCCCCCTCTATTTGTCCTGTTTGCCATTATCATTGAAAGTGAAAGTAAAAGAAAACCCCAAATTTTGGGTTGTCCCCAGAAAAGTAATAGAAGGGAAATCTTTCAAAGAGGACACTAGTTCTCGTGACCTGGGGGTCCCCAAGGAATTTCCTTAATTTACAGGCATTTCCCCTCACTTCCTGTTTGGCTATAGGACAGAAAGTGAATTTAATCTCCATAATGAGACAGAGATGGCAAAAAAAAAATGACATGGCTTACAATATACTTTTCAAGTGCGTTGGAGCTAAAAAAAAACGCATGAAGAGCTAAAGAAAACTTATTTCCATTAAAATCAACGAATGCTTACACACTGGGGCGGTGCTCTGGCAGGGCTGTGAAAAAAGTTCTGCAAGCAGCATCTTTGGATCATGTTTGGAGCGCTCAAAAACGCCCCTTTCCACTGAAATCAATAGGAAGCGCCTGAAAAGTTCTTCAAAAGCACCTCAAAATGGTCCTTGAAGTCGTTTTTGAGTCACGTGACCTTCAAAAAAGCACACCACTATCGACTCAAAAGTGCCTGAAAAGCGCTCAGCATTTTATGGGCAGTTTTCAAGCGCCTCAGTGTGAAAGGGCTCTTACTCTATCCAAAATGGGGAAAAAAAGGTTGGCCTATAGTTCTACTTTAAGGCCTGATTCACACCTATGCATTTTTAGTGCTTTTTCCATTTCGCAGATTTGCACTACAGGACGTGTTCCATAGGAAACCATGTTACATGGACTGTAGTGCAAATCTGCAAAATGCAAAAAGCACTAAAAATGCATAGATGTGAATCCAGCCCAAGGGCTCATGCACACTGCATCTCAAAGAAGTGACTCCTGCAGGTTTTGAGCCTTTTTGAGCTCTTATTTTTTCTGCTTGGACCCTCTATGTTAGCCAATGTGTCCATGCACACTATGGCTTTTTCAGGAGTTTCCAGGCATTATGCTCTAAGGTTGGATTCACACCTATGCATTTTTAGTTTATTTGCACTGCAGTCCATGTAACATGGTTTCCTATGGAACACGTTCTGTAGTGCAAATCTGCAAAATGCAAAAAGCATTAAAAATGCATTGGTGTGAATCCAGCCTAAGACAGGTTTCCCATCAATGCATTTTGCTTTTCAGCATTTTTTAAACTGCTTTTTGCTGTGCCTTCTGCGGCTTTTACCGCAATTTTGCTGCGATTTGTGTTTTGTTATTTTTCATTTCTTTTTATAATTTTTTTTTTTTTTTGGAAGATTATGTTGCTAGGCAGATTTAAAACGCAAAATGCGGGAAATCGCGGTAAAAACACATCACTTGCGTTTTTCTTGCATGCCTATTGAAGTCTTTTACATGCAAAACGCTGCTTTTTGTATGAAAAAAGTCCCCGGCCCTTTCCAAAAACGCAGAGGCACGAAAAAGCATTGATGTGAACATGTTCCATAGGAACCCATGTTAAAAAAATTCCCTGCATTTCTGTAAACTGCAAAAGGCATCAAAAAACGCATTAGTGTGAATCGAGCCTTACAGGCAGAAAACCCCCCCACCAAACTCGCGTTTTTGAGAGGAACTTTCGAGCGGAAAAGATGTCTAAGTGCCCAGAAATGCGCAAAAAAGTGTGCAAAAGTCTCAAAGGAGCTTGAAAACACACAGAAAAATATAGGGAAAATGAGCCAAGGGGAGGGTTTGTGAAAAAAGTAGAGTTAGATTCTTACTGGTAACTGTTTCCAGTAGTTCAAGTAGCCCTTGAGAGATGGGTTCCTCCTCCCAGAAACAGGAAACACATTGCCAAATTGTCTTAAAAGGCGGTCCCTCAGTTCCCTGGTCAGTTGTTCCTGAGAACCGAAGGCCGGAAATCTGAAAGACATAAAAAAACACCACAAGCCCCCAAGGTTAGACATTAGGGTGGGAACGTGCTGCCCCGGAAGACTACTGGAAACAGAGTTACCAGTAAGAATCAAACTCTGCTTTTCCCCCAGTCGTTTTCCGAGTTAGCCCTTGAGAGTATAATCAAGTACTCACACCAGACTAGTGTGGGACCACAGCCTGGAGGACTTTCCTTCCAAAGGCCTGTTCCTGGTTGGATATTAAATCCAGCCTATAATTTTGAACGAAGGTAGAAAACCTTGCCCACATCGCCACACTGCAGATTTGCTCAGGAGTAGCTCCTGCTCTCTCTGCCCGCCCACCGGAACTAGCCAAGGGGATGGCGTATTGACGCCTATCTCCACGCTTGGGCACAGAAGATGGGGGAAACCGGGATACCTCCTGCACGCCGCCTAGGGGGATTGCCTGTGGCCATTCCCGTCCTCCTACACCAACCATTGAGGCACCGGTAAGGCACCTGCCCCCATCCACCGGCTCACCCTCCTCCACATGCTGTTCTCCTGGACGCCTGCCCGGTTGTCAGCCCTTGGGAGATGGAGCCCTCAGGTCCTTCTGGCAACATGTCTCCTCCGGTCGGAGGAAACACTAAAACTGACCAGGGACCTGAGAGACCGCCTTTTAAGACAATTTGGCAATGTGTTTCCTGTTTCTGGGAGGAGGAACCCATCTCTCAAGGGCTGACCGGGAAGACGACTGAGGAAAAAATGCTTATGCTCAAAAAAGCTCAATAAAAGCATGCAAAAGAGTGCAAATAAAAGTAAAAGCTTCTTCAAACTGAAAAAAAAGCTCAAATGCCTGTAAAAGCAGCTTTGTTTTTGAGCTGCAGTGTGCCCTAAAGTGGCGCATACACTTGACACTTGCCTTGTAATGTCCCTGAACAGAATGGTCCCTTCCCTTCCTACCCCACCCTTCCTGCACTCACATTATGCTGGGCCTGAGCGCACCTTCTGTGTTTACACTGTGCCTGGCTTAAACATGCTGACACCATCTGTTCCCTTACTATCTGAGTGAGCTCAATTGGATCTAATCTGCTTCAGGGCTGGTTCACACCACAAAAACGCACTCCAGATCTGTTCCAAATGCATTTCTGCATGCACGGTTTTAGCACATTTTGGTGCGTTTTTGATGCATTTCTGGATGCATTCTAGATGCTTTTTTTCTTCTTTTTTCATGTTTTTTTTCTGTACTGGAGTCTGGTGCATTTTTGATGCATTGCGGTGCATTTTTGATGCGTTTTACCACGTTTCAGTACAGTCCAGTACAGTTCAACATGTTCTACTTTTTTTCTGGAGCTGGAATGCCTGGAACTGCAATTACTGGTGTGAACTATGCCATTGGAAACCATTTAACTTACTTTCCATGCGTTTTTGATGCAGAAAAAAGGCACTGGACTGCATGTGGTGTGAACTGGCCCACAGTGTTTGAGTTCCATGTTTGGGCACAGTTAGTGATCATAGAGATGTGTACCATGCTTAACCACTTCAGCCCCAGCCGCCGTCATTACAATGCGGCAATGTGGCTCCTTTCCACGAATCACTGTAGCTGTACAGCGGCGCGGGAAGGAGCCTTTAGGGGGTGCGTACACGCTACCATTGGCCAACGGGGGAGCCAATCAGCAGGTGGGACGGACTCGATGTCCGCAGGCCACCCACGATCGTTCCCCGCAGTGACAGAACGGGGATCTGCCTGTGTAAACAAGACAGATCTCCATTCTGACAGGGGAGATCACACAGATCCTGTCTTTCTGCTGTGCAGGAAGACGGATCTGTGTCTTTCCCCAGTCACACCGTCCCCCATACAGTTAGTAATCACACAAAGGGAACACCTTTAACCCTTTGATCGCCCCTGATGTTAACCTCTTCCCTGCCAGTGTAATTTATACAGTAATCAGTGCATTTTTAGAGAACTGATCGCTGTGTAAATGTCACTGGTCTCAAAAAAGTGTCAAAAGTGTCCGATCTGTCCGCCGCAATGTCTCATTCTCACTAAAAATCGCAGATCGCTGCCATTACTAGTAAGAAAAAACAAAAATTAATAAAAATGCCATAAATCTTTCCCCTATTTTGTAGATGCTATAACTTTTGAGCAAACCAATCAATATTCGCTTATTGCGATTTTTTTACATATCGACCTAAACTGATGAAGACATTTTATTTTTTTTTTTTTACAATTTTTTTTTTAAATGTTTTATAGCAGAAAGTTAAAAATGTTGGTTTTTTTTCAAAATTGTCGCTCTTTTTTTGTTCAAAATTAAAACCGCAGAGGTGATCAAATACCACGAAAAGAAAACTCTATTTGTGGGGAAGTAAGGACATCAATTTTGTTTGGGTACAACGTCGCACAACTGCGCAATAGTCAGTTAAAGTGACGCGGTGCCGAATCGCAAAAAATGGGCTGGTCATTAAGGGGGAAATCCTTGCGGGCCTTAACCACTTGCCGACCGCCCGCCCTGGCTTGACGGCGGCAAAGTGGTTCATTATCGCAAACGGCCATCACCTAACAGAGGCCGCGAGAAAGAGTATTGTGAACGTGCTTGCGCCGCCGGAGGCGCGCTTACTGTGTTCTGGGGGGCCAGGGAGCGGGTAGAGAGAACTCAATCTCCGCCGGCTACCCGCGATGGCTCCCCCCGCAATGAGAGAACAGAGATCCATGTATGTAAACACAGATCTCCGTTCTCATAGGGAGGGAGAAGGGCGGTGATCACAGGCTTCCTGTATATGGAAGCCGTGATCACTCCGCTCCCCCCTGCAAGCACAGCCCCCATACAGTTAGAACACACTGAGTGAACACAGTTAACCCTTAGAGCGCCCCCTCTAGGTTAACCCCTTCACTGCCAATGGCATTTATACAGTAATCAGTGCATTTTTATAGCACTCATCGATGTATAAATGCCAATGGTCCCAAAAAAGTGTCAGAATGGTCCGACGTGTCCCCTGCAATATCGCAGCACCGGTCAAAATCGCAGATCACCACCATTGCTAGTAAAATATTAAAAAATATGAAAACCCCAGAAATGAATTCTCATCATTCGTAAATGCGGCAACTTTTGCACAAATCAATAACCGCCGATTGCGATTTTTTTTACCAAAAATATGAGGAAGAATATAAATCGGCCAAAACCGATGAAAAAAATGCTTTATTTTTTTTTTTTTTTTGGATTTGTATTTTAGCAAAAAGTAAGAAATATTTTTTTTTGCAAAGTTGTCGCTCTTTTTTTGTTTATAGCGGCGATCAGAAATGACGCAGAGGGGAGCAAATACCACCAAAAGAAAGCTCTATTTGTGGGGAAAAAAAGACGCAAATTTTGTTTGGGTACAACGTCTCACGACTGCGCAATTGTCAGTTAAAGCGACGCAGTGCCGAATCGCAAAAAGTGCTCTGGTCTTAAACTGGGAAACTGAAGTGGTTAAGTGATTAAAGCTTGCTGCAGACCACCTATCTATATCAAGCGGGCCAGGGCACGGTGCTCTGAGCCGTGCCTGAGCACAATATATAGTGTGAGTGCACCCCTAGGCGGCAATGGATAAAGCTTTAGTTGAGCAATGTGCAAACATTTGAACAATCAGGGTGAAAATTGATATCCTTTATGTGTGATTCCTATATCATCAGCACCACCTAGTGGCCATAATACATTTCTCCCCAGAAATATCTCAATCTGGAAATAAAAAATGTATTGTGCTCATTAAATGGTACTGACGATACAGGAAACACACATAATAGAGGAAGTATGGTAATTTTCCCCCTTAATGGGCGAACATTTGTCACATCTGCACATCAGACGTTTTATACATAGACCACTTAGTATTTGGAATCTTTATTATTAGAAGCAAATATAACTGATTTTCTTCTCTTTGTAAACAGCTCCTAATGCTCTATCTACTTCTCTCACCACATTCAAACATGACCAATGTGACAAATGGCCTGAGTGCCGGTTCACACTTGTGCGTGATGCGAGATCGCATGTGATTTGCACCTCACTGCAGTGCAAATCACATGCGATGTCCGTGCAATGCCATATCAGCCATACAGATAGCATTGCTGAATTCGCAATGCATTCGGGTCAAACTCGTAGAAGGAGCCTTTTTTTGGTCCACACCAGAATCAGATCGCATGGGTGTTCACACACGAGTCATGTCCGAGTCCACAAACTATGGGATATATCTGAAAATGGATCAATCCTGATGTACTGATGGACTATCTCATTTCTTGAGGCCCGAAAATGTCAGGAAAGTACAAATATCCCCCAAATTACCCCTTCTTTGAAAGTAAATAGTCCAAGGTATTTTGTAAGAGGCATGGCGAGTATTTTGAAGTTGTAATTTTTTGCCACAAATTTTTAGAAAATGAAAAAAAACATTTAAAAATATTTTTTTCCCACAATTTTTTTTAATGTTTTACATACCGTCAGCAGTGCAGTACATTGTCATCATGTAGCTGGTATAGCCGGATCAGGGACATTGACTGGTGATAGTATATTTTAAAAAAATCCTTTTTTTTCATGTTTTAAATTTTTTTTCTATTTTTTTTTTTTACAATTTTTTTTCATATAGGGACCAGTGCAATACAGTATTATCATAGTAACGCTGTACTACTCTGGGGAAGTGACCAGGATTTTTTTTTTTACACACTATAATAGTGCTTATAACTGAGAATTTTACAGTTATAAGCAACCATTTTTTCTGTATGAAAACCATTGAGTGTCTACAGAGCTGATCACAATAGTACACATGAATGGCATGAAACAAAGCCTTTCATTATGTACAATTATATTGTGATTGGCTGTGACTGGCCACAGCAATCACATTGTACTGACAATGGGCCGGTACAGTGATCTGATGGACACAGCGGGTGATAGATCATGCCAGAGCGTGTCCCATGGGGTGCGCACAAAGAGCGATCCTGGGAGGACATCATATGATGTCCTCCCAGGATAATAGGGATCCCGCCCGCCTTCATATTCCAATAGGCCAGACGGGAAGGGGTTAAATATACCACACCAGGTGCCTCTGCTATTCCATTCACTGATGGGTTTTTGACCTCTTCTCATCTTACCAGTACAATACCCACCTGAGTATCCGAAAAGGATCCAGAATTGTAACCCCTACGGCATCGAGGGCAACTGATCTCACTCAGTGTGGGGATGGGGCCTTTTCTGCATTCACGGAATGTTGTGTGTCATTTTTTCTCTTCATACTACTCATAAAAATGATTTAAGGTAACATCTTTAGATACATACTACACTATAAGCACTTCCCGTCGATTTCTCCAATGGATGCCTAGGGCCTCTCTATGGGTCTTTAATCTGTTTTTTTCTGTCTGAGCCCTCAGACCTTTGAGGACCACCACCATCTGAATACTCAATTCTCAATCAGGGGTCCTCCAGAGGTTGCTAGGGGTTCCTTGAGCTGTGGCTGATTGACCTCCCATTTGATGGTGCCTGCATAGTCCCAGGACCAACATCACTTGACTGAGCAAGCTACATGACATCTTTTTTAAATATGTGTAAGGGTGGCATTCTGACCAACACTGTAAGAGGGGTATTCTTCCCAATGACCCTCAATACATTTATTATTAACAGGGGTTCTGCAGGACCTGAAAATTATTTAAAGGGTTCCTCTGGGGTAAAACAACTGAGAATGGCTACTCTATAGTGTTACCCTTCCCTCTTTCCATGGCAGCTAGATAAAATGTTATGTAGGGAGGTGAGGGAATGGCAGAGGAGCTGGGAAAGCACAGAGAGTAATTAGATACTGCCAGGAGAGAGAGTTATGATGTGCAAGGAAGGGGGCAGCTGTGCTTGGGAATTGGCTCTTCCTGGAGTAGTACAATTTTCCAGCAAATGCACATTGCAAGTCAATTAAAAATAGTTTATTCTATGCCATGCTCAATAACCAATGTCCTCTAGAGTCCCTCTCATACGTAATGACCTGAGCACGTGACCTGGCAACTCCCATTGGGCTATATCAGGCATATGCTATTAGTGGACCTCCAGCTGTTGCAGAACCCATGAGTCCCATGAGGCATAGAAAGACTCTGACAGCCACAAGCATGACACTCAGAGGCAGAGGCATGATGGGACTTGTAGTTTTGCAACTGCTGGAGGTCGGCTAATTGCATATCCCTGATCTAGAGGATTGGAATATAGTCTGATCTAAGGTAGCTAAATGTTCTAACAACATGAACATGGTAGAACTGGCCTACAAAGTTTTACAAAATGTTTCCATGGTTGTGGTCAACATATTACACATGTGGTGGTCTTGCCCTAGATTACTTTCCTTCTGGTCCAGAGTCTTTGAACTTTTCCATACCTTGTGCCTTGTTTCAATTAACTGTCCTTAAGGAAGCTAAATATGCTCTGCTACATTGCCCTCAGTCTCCATACAGGCAGTCAAAGACGACATGACTTTAATATGAATTCATGAGAAAATGTCCAGCATCCTTAATGACTCCCAGCCTAAATTCCTGAAAACGTGGGACTCGTGGCTTAATTATGCTATACCCACTCAGCGAGCCTAACATTCATTTTGTTTACCCTTTTCTTTGAATTGAACCCAAGATCGTGGGGGGACCCATCCTTTTGCCCCTCCCTCCACTCTATAAAACTTCCCTCTGTCCTACCTGGCCCAGCCTCTCCCTCTTTCTTTCTTGATACTACATCTCTCTACCCTCTTGATGCATCCTGCTTACCCATTGTTGATACCTGGTAGTATATGTTGTTCTATGTTTACCATCTTCACGTTAGAGCCACTCTGTTACACTGAACATTTTGGACTTGGTATACTGTTCTCCAATGCTATTGACCCTGCATGGGCTTAACAGTTGTCATGATTCTTTTTTTATGAAAATATCAATAAAATCTTTGAACAAGAAAAAAAGTTTATGGAAAGGAATAACATACCTCCCAACTTTTTGAGATGGGAATGAGGAACACCTATTAGCAAAAGTATGTAGGTATAGGACACACCCCCTGCCACGCCCCCTTAAAGGAAAATTATACAAAAAAAATGGTTGGTTAAACCGTCAAGTGATTTTTTTTTACCTCTACTATTCCTTTATATTGGCTTTTTAAATTTGCAAATGCAGCAATTTGGAAATTGGAGGAAAGGTTTAGCACCGGGAAACACTTTTTGAAAGATAAAGAGTAAATTTTATATACAACTATACAGATCAGACCAAAATGAGGGACAAATGAGGGACAGAGGGACATTGTTCCAAATCAGGGACAGTCCCTCGAAATGAGGGACAGTTGGGAGCTATGGAATAATGCTGCAAGTAAGCATTTCAAATACTTGATTTCTGTACTTTTTACTTGCAATTTTTTCATTGGAAACAGGGTCTTTTTATGCAACCAATTGATATTTTTCAGGTAGACTTTTGACTTATACTATGACCTTTGTCCTAGTTATTTGTTGCTTGTTTCTCACACCCATAATCCTCCAGCCGGACAAAGTGACCATGGAGCATCACAAAGCAAGGGGTTGAACCTTTTGTTAACAGCGGAAAAAAAAAAAAGTGCTTTTCTTCTACAGGGTAAAATGCTTAATTCCTGACCCCTCACATTTTCCAGATCTGGAATAATTGGTGATGGTCAGAACATATTACAGCTTTCTAGACCTCCCACAAAGCCCCTCCCCTGCACTCCTCCCCCACCCGACACAGTAAAAACATTCCAGCAGAAATATCATAATTTCAGGAGAATTCCAGCCAATCATATGAAGGGTGGAGTCCACTTTCTCTTCTGCAGAACCAGTAGCAGGTGGTATTCAGTGCAAGACAGAACGCCACCCACATTATGATGCGTGAGCGCTGTTGTAATCAGCATTCCCCTGTAAATCTAAGCTGTATGATGACACACTTTAAGGGGGTGTGTCCATGACAGTGTAAGCTAATAGGCTGCAGCGTTATTTAACCCAGAATAGGAGCAGTGAGCATCTGGGCATTTGGACTCTATACACCAATATAACTGTAATAGTGTAACACTCCTGTTGTGCTACTATTCAGAAATTAATATTTTTTTTAACTCAATTCATTTTTTCTTAGATTGTAAGCTCTAACGAGCAGGGCCCTCTGATTCCTCTTGTACCAAATTGGATGTAACTGTACTGTCTACCTTCATTTTGTAAAGCGCTACGTAAACTGTTGACGCTATATAAATCCTGTATAATAATAATAATAATAATCTTTATTTAAACATTTTTAGTTTTACAATATAAAAAAGAGAAAAATTCTCTCCTTTTCTTCCTACTTATACATAAAAAGAAAATAGTAAAACATGCAAACAAAGAAGATTGCTATCATTACATTGTTTCTCATCCTTTCCCAGGTAAGGTACATCCCAACCCACCCCCCATCCCTCAGGACACAGTATAGTCCAAGTGTCAATGCGCTTCCTTCTCTTCCCTTCTACTCTCCTCCTCTATTTTTCCCTTCAACTGACTTAGTTCCAGATATTACTCCCTAAAGCCAGTCCATAGCTTCCATATTTTAGCGAAGCTGGTTCCACATCCCCTCCTAGTGTAAGCCATTCCTTCTCTTATTAACATAGTATTAATCCTACACTGCCACTCTAATTTAGTTGGTGGTATTGGGTCTATCCATTGCCAGGTGATCATTTTACTCGCCTTATATAGGCATCTCATGATCTCAATACAGCTATCCGCACATATGGAGGAGCCATACCCTGTTCCATATGTCCTAATAGACACAGCAAAGGGTCCATTTGTATCTTTATATTAAATACAAGATTAATTGTCTCCACTACCTCTTCCCAGAATCTATGAAGCTTGGGGCACCTCCAGAGCATGTGTATCATACCTCCAGTCGTGGTCCCACACCTGGGACACGATGCATCTGGACGTCTCCCAAACATATGTAGTCTTTTTTGGTGTATAGTGCGCCCTGTGTATAATAAAAAATTGCGTCAGTCTCTGTGCCGCCGACAACAGATCCATTGATTTCAGTATGCTACTCCACTGTTCCTCATTAATCTCTCCCAGATCTTTTTCCCATTTTAGTTTACTTGGTGTCTGTAGGTCTTTATCTATAGCTTTGAAATGTATACTCATATATAGTTTTGATATCATCCCTTTTAAAATGCAGAATCTACTACTGTTTTTAAAAAAGGGGCACTGCACCATTCCGCTCCTGCGTCTCCAAATCGGGCTATTAGAGCGTGTCTTAGCTGTAACTATCGCTAAAATTGTTTATTTGAAAACTTAAATTCCTCCTTTAACTCCTGGAAAGACTTCACGTTCCCCAGTAGATATAATTGTGCCAGTCTTACCACCTCCTTCTGTTTCCAATTACCAAAATTTTCCAGTCTCATGAGCTCAGGTAGATCTTTATTATCCCATATAGGTGTATATTCTATAAACCCTGTATAATGAAGCAAGGACCGTATTATACTCCACACCTTCACTATTAAAGATATTGTAGGGCACCTCCCCTGCTCTTTTAGTGAGCCTGCCTCTATTGCCTCAACCAGAGAAGTATGCAGAGTACAGGTTAGCAGAGCCCGTCAGTTATAGTTAGTGATGCTATTTTCCGGTGCCCATCCCCCCATATGTTGGAGCTGGGCCGCCAGGAAATAGCTCCACATATGTGGTACTGCCAACCCCCACCCCCCCATCTCTTGGGGGCTGCAGTGTTCCAAGACAATGTCTAGCTTACCCTCTCCTCCAGATCAGGTCTCTAAATAAGGTGTCCAACATCCTAAACCATACCCCTTGAATCCACATTGGCGAGCTGTGTAAAACGTATAGGAGTTGTGGTAACCACATCATTTTAATTAAACAGCAACAGCCAATTATTGACAGAGGGAGACGGCTCCAGGTTCTACTCTTATCCCTTATTTCTTCATTAGGGGTTCTAAGTTCTTTTGCAAATATAATTTGGGGTTCTTCGTGATATTTATACCCAAGTACTTGAAGCTGTTCACTACCTGAATATGTCTAGCACACTCCTACTCCATTTCATCTACCCTTAGTAAAACAGACTTATCCCAATTGATAGTCAAACCAGAGAAAATGCCAAATCTCCCTATAATATCCATTACTCCAACTAGTGAGCTGTCCAGATCCCCCAAGAACAGAAAAAGGTCATCTGCATATAGCGATATCCTTTCTTCAGCTATCCCTTTATATTCGCTGCATCTCTTATAGCTATGGCCATGGGTTCCACCGCCAGGGCAAAAAGCAGGGGGCGAAAGAGGACACCCCTGCCTCGTGCCCCAGGATAACAAAAAATAATCTGACAGCTCACCATTGACCTTCACTCTCGCCCTCAGTTTATTATAGAGCAGTCTTACCCATTTTACAAAAGTGGGACCAATATTACATTTTGGTAATACAGACCACAGATACTGCCATTCAATGCTATCAAATGCTTTTGATGCATCGAGAGATAATATACCTTTCAGTGTATTTAAATCTGTTGGTATTTGTAAATTCAGGAACAGTCTCCTGATGTTCAGAGCTGTTGATCTACCAGGGATAAAGCCATTCTGATCTGGATGGATTATAGTATAAATAAATTACTTAATCTAAGAGACAAGACTTTTGCCAGTATTTTAATGTCCGAGCAAAGCAAGGAGATGGGTCTATATGATGAAGGCAAGAGGGGATCCTTTCCCTCCTTGTGTATCACTACATTTGTAGCTTCTGACATAGATAGTGGCAATTCACCATTCTCCAATTCTCCAATGCCCAATTTAGTGTACCCAAGAGTTCCGGCCCTGGAGTTTTATGATTAGTCAAATCAGACACAGCATTTTTTAATTCTTCCATGGTAATAGGGGCTTTTAACCCTTTCTTATGTCCCTTTGAAAGATGCGGAATAGGCAGGTCCTCTAAAAATTATTTCCTTCAATCATAGATGGGGAAGAGTTTTGTGACTTGGCCAAAAGGGCCAGCATATGGCCTGTACGCTCTCCTACCTTGTATTGCTGTTGTTTTAAAAAGAACCTTTTATTTTCAGCCCACTGCAAATGTGCTGTATGGTACCATTGTTGTTTTTCAATCCAGTTGTCTAAGTTATCTGCCGTTGGAGACTCTACATATACTCTTTCTGCTTCAGTCACCCTCCTCATTACATCTTCCTCCCAATCCTTCTTGGCCTTGTTTTTTTTAAGAAATTTGCTTAATTATTACTCCCCTTAAGTAAGCTTTAGTTGTACCCCATATAATTAATTGTGTTGCCGATGTCCTATTATGGAACCTAAATTCTTGCAGCATATCAGTCATATACTCCTTGGGGGCTATCAATTGCAGCCAGAACGGATTCACTCTCCACTCCCCAAAACCACTGCCCCTCTCCAATCTTATTGACATAAACAAAGGGGAATGGTCTGATAGACCTCTAGCTTCATACCTAATAGTTGTTATAAGTGGTACCATACTATCGTTCCCCAGAGCCAAAGCGGTCCTGGAGAGCGAGGACCGAGCCCCGGAGTAGCATGAGAAGGCCTGCGCATTCAGATAGTGTTCGTGCCATATGTCCCTTAGGCCTGTCTCTTTGAGTACCCTGTATAGTAAGGTATGTGTGCCCTGCCCAGAGTTCTTACTCGGTGGGAACAGAGTACTGCAACTGCACATCCAACACCATGTTAAAATCCCCTACCACTAACAACGGCATCCCTGGTTTGTCAGAAATAAATTCCAATACGCTTTTGATTACCTTTAACTTAAACGGGACAGGGACGTACACATTTATCAGTACACACGTTAATCCTGCCAGTCTACAATATAAAAATATATACTACCCCCCATCTACCTTTATCTGCCTACAGGAGAACACCACCGATCTGTGTATTAATATGCTCGTCCCACGCGAATAAGAGGTATGCACTTAGTGGTACTGGTGTGGAAATCCCCTGCGTTTCAGACGTGACACTGTTTCCCCAGTTAAGTGTGCCTCCTGTAGGCAGAGAACAGAGACCCCAGCAACCGATACCATCTTAAACATAGCTGTTCTTTTTACCGGATCACCCAGTCCTCTTGCGTTCCATGAACAAACTGTTACTCCTCCTGTCATCAACGCTTGAAGAAAAATAAAAATGTAAAAAATAAAAAAGGGGAGAAAAAAAAAATTAAATAAATAAGAAAGATAAAAGAAAAAATGTGAAAAAGAAAAAAACCCACCCCCCCCCCCCAATACCTCTAAGGGGCCTTGGAAACTGGCCCTGTATCTACTCTGTGAAATAAGCAGCAAATCTTTAATTCCCATACTTGTGTCAGTGCAAAACCTAACCTGGCTATCTAAATATTCACACTCTACAAAAAAAAAAACGCTTGTTTGTTACCAAATCGCAGCCGCTGCCGGGGACTCAAAAAAAATGTGTAGTTCCATTGGCCACCACTTTCAAACGTGCAGGGTATAGCATCGCGTATGAGACATTTAATTGCCTCAGACGACGCTTAATGTCCACAAATGTAACCCTTTTCTTCTGTAAGTCTGCTGAAAAGTCTGGAACAAGGAAATCCTGGTGCCATTATATACTATATCCTTCAGTTCTCTGGCTCTTCTCAAGATGGTTTCCTTATCCTTAAAATGCAAAAGTTTCATAAGTACCGGTCTTGGGGGACCCCCTGGCGGTGGCGGCCTCATTGGAACTCTATGAGCCCTTTCTATGGAGAATAGGGGGGACAACTTCTCATTGCAAAAGACTTGAAGCCAATTCTCCAAAAAAATTCTCATATTGTTTCTTCCAATCTATGATTTTGTTGGTCCACTTTCACCCTCAAAAGTTCAATCTCCTGTTTCAAAGGGTTAACAACATCTTCTATGTCACTTACTCTGCCTTCCAGCACCCACATTCGTTCCCTTACTTTTTGTAAGTTATGTCTCAAAAATGATATTTCCTCCTTAATACCTTTTAGTTGGTTCGATATTTCAGTCAAAGAAGTCTTGCATACATTAACTGCCAACAATACCTCTCTTAATGAGGGTTCTTCTACCAAAGAGGAATCTGAAGAGATCATAGAGTCATGCATCTTTGATGACATTGGGGTGCCAGGTGCAGAGGTCATGTCAGGAGGGTCCTTTAATTGTTTTGCACCTTTGGCCATCACCGAGGGAGACAGGGAAGTCTTAGCCTGCTGTTGTTGCTGTACTTTACTGGTGCTTTTTGTGGGCAAAGTGTTCCAATTTTACCGCTGTGTCTTTGGTTTTATCCTTCGTGGAGCGCTGTGGCTGGGGGCTGGTCCCCCCTGTGCTGCTGGCAGTTCCCCCTTTTTTTTGTCATTTTAACGCGTTTCTTACTGTCCAACTACAGTTTTTACCGTTACCAGAGTACTTCTCCCACAGTCTTCTATGAAACCACACTCCCCTGTTACCTGTACAGACACTTGTTATATTTGCAACAGGAGTATGGTGGACAGTGCCAATATTGGGGGGGGGGTGTCTGGAATTAACTAATATTAAAGAAATGAAAGGAATCAAGAACTAGATAGTATGTAATTTCAGTCTTTCAATTGGAGACCGCCGTCTCCTTTTACGCACATCATTCAGCTTCAGAACACTTCCTTCCTCCCTCCGTTCCAGAGCGCCAGAGCCCAAGCTGGAAGACTGCCGATTGTAGCCACTTGCTGGTATATTCGGCTCCACACAAAGCCGATGCCTTCAGATATGGCTGGGAACCCCCCACTCCTGTGATCCCCGGTCACCAGGATCAAGAGCAGCCACAAGCAACTGGTCACCGCCAACCCACCCAGCCCTCCACAAGCCGACTTCAGCCGAGCGCGGCCGAACTGCCGGTCCTTCCTCTTTTCCTCCACACGCGAGCCCAAACCTCCACACTCGACCACAGCAAACAGCGCTCAGCTCTCGGCCAATGTGTCCAGTCCATCCAGGGTAAGTAGTGGTCTTTCCCTTCAAGCACACCCAGGGTCCGTCAGGATGAGTGTAGCAAGGGGTAGGTTACTCACGCCTGCTCACGTGGCATCAGAAACAAATATTAACACTAGTGCAATTTAAAGTGTTACTAAACACAGTAATATGAAAATAGTTGATCTGCCCCCCACCCACAGCTTTTACATTAAAATACTGCCACTATATACCTTTTTGGCTTATCTGTATACCACGGTCACATGATAAACTGCAGGGTCTGCAGAGTGCTCAGTTTTCAAGTAGGAGGAGATTTCCACTATAGCCTATATACATGCCCACATGTGTGATGTCAATATCATGTGACCACCTTGCTAGCTCTGAGAAGGAAATGTTCTCTCCAGCAATAGAGACCAAACTGAGCATGTGAAAGAGGCCTACTCTCACCGTGTCTTACCTGGCCTTGCCAAGAGAGACAGCGCAGGAGGGAAGGATCTGTGCATAGAAGATCAAAGTGCCTTTTTACATAATGCAGAGGATTAACCCCTTAAGTTTCACAGTGAGTATAACAGGCAAGCTATTCTGCATATATAGACAGATTTTACTGTTGTGGGTTTAGTAACACTTTAAATGAACATACAAAGGGATTTATTCACTCAAAAACAAAGTATATGGCCTTTTTACTGCTGTACATTACTTGCTAATTAAATTAAATGGTTAGCACTTCCGCCTAGCAGCACTAGGGTCGGATCCCAACCACGGCACTCCCTGACTGGAGTTTGCATGTTCTCCCTGTACCTGCTTGGGTTTCCTCTGGGTACTTCAGTTTCCCCCCACACTCCAAAGACATGCTGGTAGGCTAATTAATTCTTGTCTAAATTGGCCCTAGTATATGCATGTATGAATGTGAGTTAGGGACCTTAGATTGTAAGCTCTTTGAGGGCAGAGACTGATGTGATTGTACAAAATATATGTAAAGCGCTGCATAAATTGACAGCGCTATATAAGTACCTGTAATAAAGAATTAATAAATACATATTTTTTGCTAGAGGTTTATTTTTTTGCACACATCTACTGAAAAAATACGCATCTGTAGGAAATAAAGGATCACGATAGCCAAATAACTATTCCATGTGAAAATACGATTTTGCATCTTGTGTATGAACATGTTTTAGGTAGCTGACCCCAAATCTTTCTAAAGCTATAACAGGATGGAGCTATGACTGTGTCCATACAGTCCCTCGTCACCCAAATTGTTGTTGTGTTGTTTGGGAAGAGCCTTTCCAACGTATTCAAGCACTGTTACAGTTACTGGGACCTTATACTCATCCACAACGTTTTACAACCTTGGACTGAAACCTTCCACCAGTGGAATCTGCACAGATATTACTGAAGGACATGGTGACCCTGTCCACTGCCTTTTTGACCAACTGGGAGCAGGGTTGCCAACCGCCAGTAAATTTACTGACAGTTTGTAAAAATCAGTGATTTTTACAACTGTCTATAAATATCCGGGTCTTATAATTTGTCGCGCTGTGCTGACTTTTTAAGTGTAAACCAGGCAAATTACTTGATATGGGTATTGTCAGTGTTGCCATGTTGTGTTTAAATATCAATTGTCTTAGTTTTTAATAGGAGTTCTATTATTTTTCAAGTTGCCAGTAAAAAATGTGCTCCACCAGTAAATTTTTCATGTTTTGCCAGTAAAAAACGCTGCGGGAGGTTGGCAACACTGACTGGGAGGCTTATAAACCAAACGGTGTCCTTCACCTTCTGCACTTGACCAATTATAAAAGCCTTGTAGCACTAAGAGTCTGCTGATTTTCTCCTGACAGCTACCCATTATATCAACAGAGTCTGTTCATAACAAAATTAGTATCAGAAGTAAAGCTTACGAAAAAGGCTAAAATGACCATAGAAAATGAAATCATTAGCAATAATATTACATTGAGATGTGGACGTTCCACTGTGCCATTGTTTTTTATGCTATAAACAGTATATAAGCATGCAACTATATATAAGTGGAAGACACGTTACATCTTGCTCTCCCCTATGTATTATACATTGTTCTCTGTCTACAGGTCACGCTCTACAGCTGATTGCTCCCATATCTCATCGAGCCATGATGGGTGAAGATGTGAACATTCCCTGCTCATTCACAGTCAATAACCCGCCTATCAACCAGACATTTCTTGCAATATCCTGGTCCTTTCAGGGAAAGGAAATATTAATTGTTCAGAATGCAATTGTGAAAGCGAGAGATCCTCGTGTGACGTATACAGGCCAGGCAGAAGATGGAATCGCCAATCTGTCCATTTCAAATATAACCATAATGGATGGAGGGATCTATAAATGCTCCATACTGTACACACCAAAGAAGGAGGAGAAGGAGATAAGACTAGAACTACAAGGTAAAAATTGTAGTCTATTTACCCAACTCTGTGTTAAGTGCAGAATAACATGTTACTTATTGACTGATGTAACCTATACTTCATTTAAAGATTAACTAAGTAGCAGGAGTTAATATAGCAGGATATATTCACTGAGAAAAACTTTCCAGATGCTCTTCTCTTAAGCCCCATTCACATGCAAGCATTTTGTAGCTTGAAGCCTGAAGCTACAAAACGCTGGAGGGGAAAAAAATCAATGATTCTCTATGGAGATGGTTCAAATCTCCACTCCAAAACGCGTGAAGCCAAAAGCCTGAAAATGCCTGAAACTCAAACTAGTTCTGGAAGTATTTTTACAGGCAGATTTGGGCGTTTCCCTGCTTTTTATATTGGTGACCTTTTGACCCTCACAAAATCTCGACAAAATCGCGCAACTTTCTGCCTGAAAACGACAAGCTCAGGTGTGAATGCAGTCTTAATTATAATACATTTAGAAGCCTAGTCCTAATACTTACTTACCTAATTCTCAAAACAATATGCACACAATATATGTGTATTAACATACGGAAATAGCTTATTTTTTATTTACTTCATATCTAACTTTTAATTTTATATAATTGGTTACTAAAAATATAGATTTCTTATTTTTAAATAGAGAGGCTAATTTGCTCATCTTCTATCATCATCGTGATCATCATCACCATCTGGCTCAGGCTTGTCCAATCCGTGGCCCAAGACAGCTATGAATACGGCCCAACCCAAAGTCATAAACTTACCTAAAAATTTTGATTTTTGAGATTTTTTGACATTTGACAGTGTCTCTTTACTGGACTTTTATAAGTTTTATCTTCCAAAAGAAAAATCTCCCACTCTTCCCAATAACGCCTTATTCGTATCATCAGTTTTCGTCAGTACCTATATTTGTGGGCAAGGATGAAGCACATGAAGAGCAAAAGTAGAAGCAAAATATCTGATGAGCACCTTCAGAATTCATTGAGAATTGTTGCTACATCCATCGAACCAGATATTGATGAGTTTGTTTATCAAAAACAGAGTGAAATATCACTCTAGTTTTATGTTGCCCATTGTTACTTTTATAATAAAAATTATTACAAAAAAAATGAAGTTTTATAACTCAGGTACATTATCTATATCAGTGATTGGTAATTTATGATCTGCCCGATTTTTCTGCTCATCAGCTCTCCTTATTTTTAGTGTATGTTATGTGCAGCCCAAGACAATTCCTCTTCTTCAAATGCAGCCCAAGAGAGTCAAAAGGTTGCACACCCCTGATCAGTGGCAGCTGGTGATATATATTTTTTTGGGGGTGGTCACCAGCCCCGCACTTACCTCATCTAGGTCACGGGCAGGACTCCTTCTCCTTCTTGGGGGACAATAGGATCACGTCTTCTCTTGGCCAATCAGGTGACGGGTCTCGGGACCCACTTCTTGATTGGCCGGGAGGAGTATCAGGAGGACAATAGCGAATATTAATTTGCTATTGTCACACAACTGGGTGGGCTTGGGGAAAAGTGCTCTGCGCCCCGAGCCCACCCTCTTTTGAAGCCAATTAGTACCTCAGGCTTTAATCACGTGGCTCTAAAAAATCCATGCGTCCGGCTCCCCACATGTAGATTTAGGGCCGGGTACATGGATTACGGGGTGGCGCTCCTGCACCTCAAATGGACAGGCTGCCACTGCCCCTGATCTAGCAGTACTTATCAGGAAAATTACTAATGAATGTCATCTACAATTCAGTATTATAAATCTAAATCCATTCACTCAAATCTTAAGTAAGTAAGCTAAATAAATACACTCCAAGTGCATAGAAACAAAAAATGTGCTATTACTATTTGTTTTGTTTAGAAAGCAGTCACAGCCTGAGAAGATAAGCCTGTCACGTTCCAGCATGCTCAGTCACAGCTAGTACTTTCCAGTGAACAGGGATAAAGAGCTTTGTTGATTGGACAGCTCTAGCTCTGACTCACCCAGGGGCATGTCGACCCCATGCAAAAAGACCACTGCTGCCACAGTAAAGTAACAAAGTTATTGTCCTTCTTTAAAGCATGCTGGCAGGGCACAGGCTTTTCTAATCAGGCTGTGGCAGCTTTCTAAAGAAAATGAACCATATGATCTTGCACACCTTTTCATTTTGATACAACGTGAATGTATTTAGACTAATTTAAGGCAGAACTTTTTTTGTATGCATTAAGATAAAAAGCCTTATGTGTACAGCAGCCCCCCTAACACTTACCCCAGGTCCCTCTCTGTCCAGCAATGTCCACGAGTGTCTCAGCTGTCCGAGATTCTCCCTCCCTGATTGGTCACTGGCTGTGGCTGCTGACAATCAAAGTCAGCTTGCCAATCAGAAGAGAGAGAGAGAGAGAGGGGGCTCCCTGTCTGAATGGACACAGGAAGCTGTGACTCGGTTCAGGTGCCCCAATATCTAGTTCTTCGCTGTGGGGGCACTGAACAGGAGGGAGGGGCCAGGAGTACAGAAGAGGGACCTGAGAAGAGGAGGATCTGGGCTGCTCTGTGCAAATCCACTGCAACAATGCAGGTAAGTATAACATGTTTGTTATTTTTATAGAAAAAAAGCATTACAATCACTTTAAATGTAATCAAGCCTGGACACAGACTGCAATTCCTATAATTTAGCACACCACCATATCTGAAAGCCAGATGACCATGACAAACACCAGCCACGTGCTGTGCCACGCTGACCCTACCACAGTGTATATGGGGGAAAGAAAAGGGCGCCAGGTCAGTATCAAGTAAAAACTCCAAAGTATTTATTCTGTGCACTTACACATAATTAACGTGTAAGCAGTTGTCAGGACCCTCAAAACATCAGCTGTGGATGAAATAGGCCTGGAGGACCGCTAGATGGCATGCGTTGGCGATGTCCAGGGAAGCAACGTACCATAGGTTGAAAGAAGGCTTGGTCGGCCAACCGTATCAAGGGAAACCCGGGCAATGGGTAAATGGTATAGCTGATGGCTGATGGTTGCTTAATCCCAAACAGTTACCTATATGTAAGTGTACAGAATACATTTTTTGGTGTTTTTACTTGATACTGACCTGACACCCTTTTCTTTTTTCCATATACACTGCTGCTGAGGGTACCCCAGCCCTACTTAGGAGCTGCCGGCCAGTTTTACACCAGTGCAGTCCTGTCTCCTATCACCATGGACCATATGGACTAATGTGACATTATGTTATGTTCCTTTGGACATCCCCTTCCCGTGGTTTTGTCCTCCCTTCACTTATATTGTTTCTTATATTGTTTTTAGTGTGTGCTGTCTGATCAGCCTTCCGGCTGGTTTTGTATTGACCCCGCCACAGGTTATGGTTGTCTTAATGTAAAAAAAAAAAAAAAATTAAGATAGATATTATATTTTGTTACTGAAGGAAAGGCAGTATGTTTTGTCATAATAACAATATTCATATCCAATTCTAAACTCCAGCCATGTACTGAGTGGGTACTCTTTTGCTAGCCAATACTAATTAAATATATTGTTACAATACGTGTGTATGCATTACATGTGTGGAAATGCAAATTTAAGTTAACAGATATCACTTATGAACTTTAAGTTGACTATGTCATGTACAGTTTATGATCCTTGCATGTTACAGCTCAACCAAAGATCAGCATTAAGAACAAATTAGTTGTCAAAAATAAAGAAAGTTCCCTGAGCAGTCTCATCTCTGGATACTACCCGGTGGACATTGACATTAAATGGCTTCGGGATGGAGAAACACTGAATAATGTTGTGGTGGGGAACCCTCAGAGAGACCCGGATGGGACATACACTGTGAACAGCTCAGTGACCTTAACACCATCTGAGGAGGACAGAGAGCGGAACTTCTCCTGTAGAGTTCAACATGAGTCTCTTACTGCACCTCTCCAGGAAGATTTCCAGCTTATGTATGGAGGTAACATTATGATTACTCTGTTTTACAGTATTATAAACCTACAACCCCGATTCCAAAACACTTAGGACACTGTGTAAAATTTACATAGACCAAATGCAATTATTTACAAACCTCATAACATATCAATTATCAAATGCTTACACTGAGAAAACGAACCATTTTAAGATAAAAATAAGGTAATTTTTAAACTGATGGTAGCAACACATCTCAAAAAAGTTGGGACAGGGCAACAAAAAGCTGGCAACGTAATAATAATAATAAACTTTATTTTATATAGCGCCTTTAAAGGTGGCTTCTCAAAGCGCTTTACAAGGAAACACACAATAAATACAAAGTAAGTGGTATAACAAGGAAGAGCTGGACACCATTTTGCAACTAATTAGGTTTATGGGCAACATGTCCGTAACATGATTGGGTATAAAAAAAGAAGATCTTAGAGAGTCAGTGTCTCAGAAGTAATGATGGGCAGAGGTTCACCAGTCTGTGAAAAACTGCGTCTAAAATTGTCGAACAATTTCAGAAATTCAGTCTCTGGATTAAAGAGGAGATGGACCTTCTGGCTTGTTATCAATATTCAGTTCAAAAGCCTCCATCTCTGATGGTATTGAGTTGAATTAGTGCATATAGAATTGGCATCCTGCACATTTGGAAAGGCAGCATCAATGCTGAAAAATATATCCAGGTTTTAGAGCAGTATGCTTTCATCCAGGCGACATCTTTTTCAGGGAAGGCCTTGCATATTTCCGAAGGACAATGCTAACCTGCATACTGCATCTATGACAACAGCATGCTTCGTAGTAGAAGAGTCTGGGTGCTTAACTGGCCTGCCTGCAGTCCAGACCTTTCACCAACTAAAAATATTTGGGGTATCTTGGAATGAAAAATACAACAAAGAAGATACATGACTGTTGAACAGCTAGAATTCCTATTTCAGGGATGGGACAAAATGTATCTCCCAAAGCTCCAGAAATGATCTCCTCAGTTCCCAGACATCTGTGGAGTGTTGGTAAAAGAAGAGGAGATGCTACACTGTGGTAAACATGGCCTTATCCCAATGTTTTTAAGACGTGCTGCTGCCACCAATTTCAAAATGACCTTATAGTTTTCTTAAAAGGGTACATTCTCTCAGTTTAAACATGTGATATGTTTTCTATTTTATATTGTGAATAAAATATGGGTTTATGAGATGTGCAAATCATTACATTATGTTTTTATGTTGATTTTGCACATCGTCCCAACTTTTTTGGAACTGGGGTTGTACATAGTACAGAGTTGCTTGACCTTTCTTTATGTTTAAAAGAAACTCTAATTGACTGTAGCTGTGATCTCCAATTGGTGGTAAGGAAGCCATATGTGGCTTTGGGTTAGTTTTCCCACAGTGGCTCAGAGCCTGCCTGCCTGATCACATTGTGTACTATGCACTTCTCAAAGACAGAAACACAAGCAAAGGTTGCCTAATTTCTCTAATTTCATTAGTATGTTCAACAGTACTTCAACTAATTGTATGGAGGATATGTTCCTTCTTATTCCATTATACATGTTTGGCCAAAAATGCACACCAGTATTATGCACTGCCTTAAATCTGAACCCCATGCAAACAGATCAGTGTACAGATGAAATACATATATGGGGGCTCACCATAGGCATGCACAGGGGGTCTGCCAGGTGTGCCGGTTTCCCCTATTGTCCGGACATCCCTCTTGCGTTGCTGGCTTCCCACCTCTCCTCTCCCCCAGCTGCTGCGGGGGATTTTTCGGTATGGACGACAGGGGAAGGGGCTAGTAAATATGTAATTTATGGGCCCCTTCCTTTTCTAAATGAATACAGTGAACACACTCGCTCACATTGTTCATTCATAATTTAAGCATAGTAAACTGTGTTGATTGAACAGGAAGCCGCTCAGCACAGAGCACTTCCCATTCATTCACTGTCAAGTGCAGCTGAGGCTGCAGAGAAAGGCATTGTGTGTTTAAGCTGTGGGCTGCACGCCCTAATGCAATAGGCTGCGCACACCTATGAGGCTCACTGTGTTCCTTGTAAGTATTTAAACACTTCAACATAGCTGAGTGGCTTCCAGTGTTGCTTCTCCCTTTCCTAGTTTGAGTGCTGTTGTATAAAAGACTGCAAGAGGCTGATACTATTTTTGAATTCAGGTTTCATACTGTTTGCATTAGAAAAAAAAGTGTAACGATGAATTTATGAATGCAGAAATGTAGTAATTTCTGCATTTTATATCTTCATGGAGTTCAACTTTAAAGTTGTTGTAAAAATCAATTTTTTTCGCTAATAACAAACATGATATATTTATCTGCTCTGTACAGTGGTTTTGCACACAGCAACCCCAAACCTCCTCTTCTGGGGTTCCCCACTGGTGCTATCCTCCTCTTCTTTGTCTGCCCCCATAGCAAACGGCTTGCAATGGGGGCAGACATGCGGGCTTGATCCTGAGCCAGGCTGTATGCATCTACAGACACACATAGCATGGCTCAGCCCTGTCCCCTGCTCCCTCCTCACAGGATTTGACTGACAGCAGCAGGAGCCAATGGTTCCCACTGCTAATGTGTCTCCTGTGGGAAGGGAGAGAAAAAAGAAGAACTGCTGCAGACAGGTACAGCACTGGATTGAGATCAGCCTAGGGTTGCCACCTGTCCAGGATTCACCCGAGCAGTCCGGGTTTGGAATCATGTCTCCGGGTTTCTGTCTGCCTGAAACTCAAACACATTATTCAGGGCTGTGGCTCCCCGAGTAACTGAGAAAGTTGCAGTCTGGGAGCTGTGGGACGCTGTCTGGGCAGTGGCGGCTGGTGCTCAAAGTTCGCATGCTTCAAAAAAAAACACCCCCAATTGGAATTAGTGCGTTCGTGCCCTGCATGTAGCTTAGGGGGCTGGACGCATGGGGGGGCGCCCCTTATGGAGCAGCCACCACTGGTTTGGGGGCAGGTTCGGCATCACTGGTGGGGGTTGCAGTGATGTCAGCAAGAGCAGTGTTTCCCAGTCCTTTTATAATCCTACCGTGAATACTATGAAAAAGATAATGTGCAATGTGCCACTAAAGTGTTTGGGTTTGGCTTGAAGAAAAGGTGGCAACCCTAGATCAGGCTCAGGTAAGTGTTTCAGTGGGGAGGGGCCAATGTTGAAAAGTTTTTTCCTTTAATGCAGACACTGACTTAAGTTAAAGCACCTTTTATCCTTTCTAACCGTTTTAAGTCAAAAAACTAAAAACTACTGTAAAGCAGAAAGAGCAAAATGTAATTTTAGTGTCCTTGGCCAAAACACAGCAGCCAGGGTCATGGCCTGGATCATAGGTTGCAATGTAAATACTCACAATTTAAATTCTGAAAGACTAGTGACTGGTTATCTGGAGAATTTTACAGACTATTCTGTTTTTGTCACTTTGTCAAAAATCGTCTCTGAAAAAAAAGCATTGGGATAACATATATACCAATTATATTGCAGATATTCCATCTGTTAACATTGCTTTCCAATTATTTAAATTGAATGTGGAGCAGAACTTGGTTTGCAGTGTTTCTAAGTTTTACCCAGAATCCATTACGGTAAACTGGTACTTGAATGACACCCTGGTGAAAAATGTCACGCACCGGAGGATCAATAGTTCAGCTGTGGAAGCCGTCTACCCCTTCACCCCAACACAACAGAACAGAGGCATGGAGCTGAGATGTGTGGTGGAACATGGAACCCTCATCATGCCACATGTGGAGAGACTGCTGGTACAAGGCATAGGTGAGTGACTTTCCCATTAACAGAAAAAGTGCAGGAATGAAGTCATCCACAATAACAAGTCCATTTCAGGAACATTTCAAGCATATTTGTGTTCTAATCAGAACACCTTACAGCAGTGGTGGTCAACTTTTTTGATATGGGGACCGTAAGTGGGGTCCCCAACATCACCAAAAAGCTGCAAATAAAATTCAGTGAATATTCAGTGTCAGAGACTATTACTTATTTAGTCAAAGACTATAGGCATGATGCAAGAGATGATCAGAGACTGCAGACATTATACAAGAGATGATCAGAGACTGCAGACATGATACAAGAGATAGTTAGAGACTGCAGACATGATACAGGAGATGGTCAGAGACTGCAGACATGATACAGGAGATGGTCAGAGACAGCAGACATGATACAAGAGATGGTCAGAGACTGCAGACATGATACAAGAGATGGTCAGAGACTGCAGACATGATACAGGAGATGGTCGGAGACAACAGACATGATACAAGAGAGGGTCAGAGACTGCAGACATGATACAAGAGATGGTCAGACACTGCAGACATGATACAAGAGATAGTCAGAGACTGCAGACATGATACAAGAGATGGTCAGAGACTGCAGACATGATACAGGAGATGGTCGGAGACAGCAGACATGATACAAGAGATGGTCAGAGACTGCAGACATGATACAAGAGTTGGCCAGAGACTACAGACATGATACAGGAGATGGTCAGAGACTACAGACATGATACAAGAGTTAGTCAGAGACTGAAGACATGATACAAGAGTTAATCAGAGACTGAAGACATGATACAAGAGATGGTCAGTCAGAGACTGCAGACATGATACAAGAGATGATAAGAGACTGCAGACATGATACAAGACATGACCAGAGACCGCAGACATGATACAAGAGATGGTCAGAGACTGCAGACATGATACAAGAGTTGGTCAGAGACTGCAGACATGATACAGGAGATGGTCAGAGACTGCAGACATGATACAAGGCATGGTCAGAGGCTGTGAACATGCTGCAGGAGTTGCTGGAGACTGGGGACACGCTTCATTAGACACTCATAGACTGAAGACTTATTACATGAGACAGCTAGGAGTCATTGCTATATCAGGGCAACAGGGAAACATAGATTAATGGCTTCAGGGGCCCTGAGGGCCACACAAAAAGTGCCTAAGGGCCATATGCAGCTCCTAGACCACAGTTTAGGCACCAGGGCCTTACAGCATTGCTATATTGGGGCTTGTAAGGACTCATAGAACAGACTGGCTTCTTACAATGACACACAACATGTTTAAACATATTTCTTCTCTGTACAGACTTCCTTTTTTAGCTTCATTGCATCCTTTAACACTTTTAATGCCAGAGCTGTTTTTACATTTGTTGCATACATGTTTAAAATTTCATTTTAAGTCTAAAGATTTAGTAAAACCTCCATAACATTACCTATTTTCCAAGCGCAAACACCCATGAAATTAAAATAGCCATAGTTCCAATTTTTTAGTCCTCATGCACACTGGACGTTCTAAAAATGCCAGTAGCATTTGCTGTAGCTGTAGAATGAGTTTTGCACAGTTTTTGCAATAGCCTTTTTCAGCTTTTGCAGTTTTTAGCTTTTTTTTTTAGCAAAACTATACTCCCACAAAAGCTTATGGCTCAAAAACACTCATAAATGCAGAATAGCCGCGTTTTTCAGCTTTTCTCAGAGTTAGAGCGTTTTTACAGCTGAAAAACTCCTCTAAAACCCACTAGATCTGAGGTTTTTTTTCAGCCAGAAAATACCACAGCCAAAAATGCAGATAAAAGCTTATTTGTGCATGGACACATAGGATAACATGCTGGGGAGTTTATTGGCTGCAGAAAAAAACAACTGAAGCCAAAAACAGCAGCTGTAAAAATGTCGAAAAATGTCCTGTGTGCATGAGGCCTTAAATGTCACCCAATATTATCACAACGGTTAACAAAACACTAACTTTCCATAAATAATAAACTAAAGTTAATTTTAGGGCACATAAACGCAATATATTCACACATTTTTAGTAGGATATAAAAGATGATGTTGCGTTGAGTAAACAGATATCCAACATGTCAAGCTTTAAAATTTTGATACACTATATTTTCCATAGGTGACGCTTTAACCACTTCAGCCCCGGAAGGATTTACCCCCTTCCTGACCACAGCGATTCGGCACTGTGTCGCTTTAACTGACAATTGTGCGGTCGTGTGGCGTTGAACCTAAGCAAAGTTGACGTCCTGATTTTCCCACAAAATAGAGGTTTCTTTTGGTGGTATTTGATCCCCTCTACATCACTTCTGATCACCGCTATAAACAAAAAAAGAGCGACAATTTAAACAAAAAACAATATATTTCTTACTTTTTGCTACAATACATATCCAAAAAATTATATAAAAAAAGAATGTATTCATCAGTTTAGACCGATATATATTCTTCTACATATTTTTGGTAAAAAAAAAATCCCAATAAGCGTATATTGATTGGTTTGCGCAAAAGTTGCACCGTTTACAAATGATGAGAATTCATTTATGGTGTTTTTTATTTTTTTCACTAGTAATGGCGGCGATCTGAGATTTTTAGCGGGGCTGCAATATTGCTGCGGACATGTCGGACACTTTTGACACTTTTTGGGGACCATTGGCATTTATACAGAATTCAGTGCTATGAAAATGTACTGATTACTGTGTAAATGTCACTGGCAGGGAAGGGGTTAACACTAGGGGGCGATCAAAGGGTTAAGTGTGTTCCCTGGGAGATGTTACTAACTGCGTGGGGGCTGGGCTGACTGGGGGAGCATATACAGGGAACAGACGATCACTCTCCTCCCCCCTGTCAGAACGGAGATCTGTGTGTTTACACCCCATTCTGTCACTGCAGGAGAGTGATTGCGGGTGGCTGTCCCCACCGCTGATTGGCTCCTCCACTACACAGTGAGCACATGAGTGCCCACAACACTCGCTCCTGCGGCTGCCATCAGGTAACGGTGATTTGCGCAATCGAGCCAGACTGCCGCCATCAAATGACGGCGGGTGGTCGTTAAGTGGATAAAAGCCCCCACAGAACATCAGCTGGGAGTTAACTGTGAATTATGGTCCTAAAATTGCTGCTCTCCCTCTAGCATGCATGGAAATATGTAACATTTTCAATCATAGGTACCCTGATGCTTGCAATTTTGTTTGTATGTGGGGGGGCACAAATATTTTTTGGGAGACATGTTTAGTGTTTGCGTGTAACCTAAAATTTTACACTTTTTTTACTTATTTTTTTTATCAGAATTTTTTTGTGACATGTTCTCTTTAGAGACATCAGGGGTATTAAAGGTGTCTCACCTGCCTTCCAGTGAAACGAATGGAGTGCCGATCGCACTTTATTAGTTTCTTTATCGGTCATACAGTTTGGGGAAAGTGAGACCAGGACCCGTAAGTGATGTTTTACACATTGCTTCCAGATCATTAACAAGAAGGGGAGATCAGCGAATGAATGTTCTCCCCTCTATCTGGCGGCACCCACCATGCCAGTTCTGGGTTCACCGATGGATGCATCGAGCCCAGGAAACACGGCAGGGGTGGGTGCAGGGGAGGGACCAGGAGTCCCGTGGGTGTGGAAGCCATCTGGCAGCTGCGCAGCCACTGGATCACTTCCATGTGACAGCCTACAGCTGTGTGTGTAAAACATCCCAAAACCACTGACATATGGCATACGTCGGACTCGGTGGCTGTAAAAGGTTTAAGAAAAAAAGGCACACAATGGCACACACTGAAAAAGTACATCAATTTGCACTACTGCATATACATACATGAAGGATGGAATACAAGACTTTTCCCACAGCGACCAGCTTTATACCTGTACCAGAACAAAGACTCAGAATGAGCCCCATAAACAAGCATTATATACATTTTATGTTGGTAAAAATTAGGGTTGTCCCGATACCGATACTAGTATCGGTATCGGTGCTGATACTGAGCATTTGCCCGAGTACTTGTACTCGGGCAAAATGCTCCGATGCCTCATCCGATACTTGGGCAGCCAGGGGATGATCAGTGCAGCGCTGGAGGGGGATTTACAATCACTGATCTCCCGACTCCCTGTATATATTTCATTAAAGCAACTGACAGCCACTTCTCCTCCTGCGGCTTTCAGCTGCTACAATGAAATATTTACAGGAAGTGGGGAGATCAGTGATTGTTAACTCCCGCTGCACCAATCACCCCCCTTGACTGGCCCTGTATCCTCCTCCAGTCCCCCTTGTCCTCGATCTGTCAGGATGGAGAGCAGAGGAAAGAGCCGGTAAATCTGTAATTTATCGGCTCTTTCCTTTTCTGAATGGGTAGTCAGTGATCACTGATTGTCCATTCATAAATGTCACTGAGCATTGTAAACTGTGCTTACGATGCTTCAGTTTATGAATGGGGAGGAGCCGCTGTCTCCTCTCCATTCATCTTCAATGCAGCTGAGGCCCTCAATTGTTAGTGACTAGAGGGGTGAAGGACATTTATAAAGTAACATCGTCGACTTTCGGCGTCCTCCTCTTCACCGACAGTCAACGAAATTACTTTATATATGTCCCTCAGCCCTCTAGT
>BLSH010121161.1:216814-234138 GCA_018402905.1 Glandirana rugosa | reverse complement strand
TTTTAAGACCCCCTTATATCTCACCAAAGCCCCCCCCCCCCCTAACAGGGCTGATATAAAAAATAAATAAAAGAATTGTAATAAAAAGGTTAAATTGTAAAAATAATAAAAAATAAAATAAAAAAACACACTGACATCGTCCACCCCCCCCCCCCCAAAAAAAAAGAAAGCATTGTAAAATAAATAAATAGGTAAATAAATTGTAAAAAATAATAAAAAAATAAAATTGTAAAAAAATAAATAAATAAATAAAATATTCGTGCCACTGTCACATGACATTTAAAAAAAGTATCGGTAATCGGTATCGGCGAGTACTTGAAAAAAAGTATCGGTACTTGTACTCGGTCTTAAAAAAGTGGTATCGGGACAACCCTAGTAAAAATGTACTAAAATGCAGCGTGGCACAAATAAACATTATGCTGTTTTCTTTTCTTCAGATCTGAAGGCACAATATAAAGGACACGTGGTATCTGCTACTGTAGTTCTGGTCTTAGTATTAGGAGCTGTCACTATTGTCACCTTAGTGTTTCAACAAAGGAGAAAACGTAAGTATGTGGAATGTTTCCTTGTGTCTCACAGAAAACTTCTATTATGTCCTCCAAGCTGTTTATTATATGGAAGAGTGTCCGATATGAAAAGATTTCACTTTATGCAGCCAGGCTTATTTACTATTGCAATGCAATATATTTCTTGTCTACAACTTATTAAAGTGTATCAATGGTCAACATGTAACATCAGATATTCATTTCCACATTATATTTCAAATATTTCTAGCCTATTCCTATTAATCTGAATGATCTTGAAGCTTTGTGAAGATCCCCACACATTTATTTCCTTGAATTCAGTGATACGTATTCACCATACTCTATGAGTAGGCACCGCTGTGTCACACATTTCACAGAGCCTGTGTTTTGTCAGATTAGACGACCCATCAAATTTGGTAACGGAAGTGAGGTTCTGTAGCGGCCATCTTGGTACACCCCGCACTTGGCCGCAGTAAGCCTGAAGTTAGAAGGCAGCAATTGGACATCTTTCTACACCCGCCAAAGTCTTGCATTTCACACTTATTTTTACCAGTAAACTGAGCTTATAAAATTAAATACAGTAGTTAGAAATCTGTGACACTGTTTTGATGTTGAATTTGAAAAGCAGCGGCAAGCCTGCTGATCTCATAGGTTTGCTGATGTGACAGACCACCGCAGCTTTTACAATTCAACATCAAAACAGTCTGACAGATTTCAAAATACTTTATTTCAGTATATAAGCTCAGTTTACTGGTAAAAATAAGTGTGAAATGCAAGACTTCGGTGGGTGTAAAAAGATCTAACTGTAGGCTAAATGCGGCCGCTTGCGGGGTGTACCAAGATGGCCAAGACAGAACGTCACTTCCATTACCAGATTTGACGGGTCACCTAATCTGAGGAAACACCTGCCTTCTGAACTACAGAGGTGCTGAAAGGAGGCAGGGTGAGTACTGAAATCACTGCTTGCAGACAGCAAGGTACCATGGGATATGTAGTCCTTATAAATTGAAAGTAAACAGCAGAGGAAAAGTTGCAAGGATTGCAGGGAATCCAGGAAGTTGTGGAAAGAGATGACCAGCAGACAGGCAGCACACACAACATGAAAGGAGATTTTTCAAGAAAGCTTATTTTAGATTCTCAAATATATCATCTGTTAAACCAGACCCATTTAGCCCCTCCCAATAAGCTAAACCCCAATGATGTACTGCAGAATGCAGAGAGCTGCTTATGGGTCTCTCTTTTTACATACATCTATAAAGCCAAGTGTAAGTGCCTGGCCCTGTTAAGAAAGGGTAGTGGCCCTCTCATGAGCAAGCAGCTAAAGCATAGGCAGCCAGCATAACGCTACCGCAAGAAGAAGGAGGGGATGTGTGAGACATAAGCTAATATTGTATTGCTGCATGGGTGAGAGTGACACTGGCTAGTCCAGTGACCATGTGGTAATGTGTTATTGACTGTATAGGTTCTAGACATAATAGAAAGGGAAGTACTTGGGGGGGAAAAAGCTTCCAGGACACCTTTAACAGAGCAATTTGCGTCACCTTACATTTGAGCAATGGTCCAACACTGTCAGGAACACAAGTGCTCAGCAATGTCCAAAGATTATATATTCTGGCTCCTACCCAATGGGTTTCCTCAGGGCTCCATCTGTTGGATCTGTTGACCATCTTATATCTGTGGGTGGTCTCTAAAGATGGCAGTAGGCCATCTTCAAGATCAAATCAATTGAACAGGTTAGAAAATCTGTCCCAATCAAGGTTCTTTCCTCTTTTATAAGTAAATGTCAGCACCCCACTGCACCCCCTCCTACCCTTAAAAAGTACTTGTAAGTTCAGCTGAATGGGCTTAGATGTTAAAGGACCTTTCCATCCAAAAGTGATTTAGTTATAAGTGGAGCCTAGTGGGCTGAATCAGCCAACAGTATTATATCCCTGACATAATTCCTGACTCCAACCAAGAAATAGTTGCTAGTATTACTTGCAGGCTCCCTGTAGATGATTATTTCCCCAGATCAGGCATACCATGCCTTGTTACATGATGTGACTCCTTGTAGCAGTGGCCATCTTAGTAGAAAAGCAGGGTTTTTCTTTCCACCCCACTGATCTAATGAAATGATTAATTCTGAACTTATTATGATAAAGTAATTGGAGACATGGAACAGGAACAAAATGAATGAAGTAGGGGCAAGGAAAGCCTTGCACTTGCACCGCTCTGTGTGCAGCTACATGCTACTTTCAGTCTGTCATTAGTTTATATAGGCTGAGCAGCCACTGCTATCTGCGTGTCTGGATCTTTCCAGCCACAAGAATCCACTGATTTTCCCTGCTGGAATCTGGTGGCTGCATCCAAACAGATGTGTGTCTCCAGTAAATACTAAAGTCTCCAGTATATACTGAAAAAAATTAAATATCAATTTTGAGTTAAATAACCTTTCAGTAGAGTGGTTTGCAGAAAACTTACCTTAAAAGGGGGTTGAATCATGTGTGCACAATAGACCACTCTTAAAAGTCAATGGCCAGCTGTGCTGTCATTTGCCGTTGATTGTCAGATGATAATCGTTCTGTATTCTGCATAAAGGAAGTGTTTATAAAATGATCTGTTTGGTGTTACAGGTCTTCCAAAGGTAAGAAGTATAACTCGATCCCCAGGGGCCACTTTCAGCTTAGATGTGGATCATTTCTATCCAGATACTATTACAGTATGTTGGGAGGTGATCCAGCCACCATCGAACACAGAGCCCCATCCCATAGGCTCTACCATTGTAATGCATCAGAACCAAGATGGAACCTTCAATGCCACCAGCACTTCTGAAAGTCTCAGAGGAGAGGTCCGGGAGGATGAGCCTTATATTGTGCGAGCCGTGGTGGAACACAGTAAACTGAAACACCCGAAACACAGAGAATGGAATAGTGATGATAAATATAACAAAGGTATGAGGAAATTTCTGTTTCAATCATTTTGATTACTTTTACAAAATAGAGTAATACAATTTCAGTATACATTTTTACATTGCTGAGGCTATCAAGAATGGTAAAGGCATACAGTAGTTTTAAAATCGAGGGATACCGGTATAGTCCCATATCTTAATGGGGTCAACAGATTCAATAATTGACTAGAAGCAAGGGACTAACCCAGGGATACAAACCCAGAGTGACCCCATCAAAAATATTTAAAGGGGTTGTAAAGGCTGTTTTTTTTATTTTTCATAACAAACATGTTATACTTACCTCCTCTGTGCAGCGGTTTTGCACAGAGTGGCCCCGATCCTCCTCTTCTGGAATCCCCCAGCAGTGCTCCTGGCTGGCTCCTCCTCTTCTTGAGTGTCCCCTCAGAGAAGCACTTTCCTTCCTACAGTATGTTGGGAGGTGATCCAGCCACCATCGAACACAGAGCCCCATCCCATAGGCTCTACCATTCTAAGGCATCAGAACCAAGATGGAACCTTCAATGCCACCAGCACTTCTGAAAGTCTCAGAAGAGAGGTGCGGGAGGGTGAACCATACATTGTGTGATCCATGGTGAAACACAGCAAACTGAAACACCCGAAACACAAAGAATGGAGAAGTGATGATAAAGACAACAAAGGTACAGGGAAAATTCTATGTGAAACTTTATCCCTAAAATGGGCACACTAACAATAAAAAAACATATAATTGTCACTGTATATGATTTTAATTGTCAAAGAAAATCCAGTGGGTGAATGAGTTGAATTAGTTTCCTTTGAGTGTTTGCTGATCTAGCATCAGGTAATTTTCTTCACGTTAAAGCTGAGCTCCAGGAATCATATAAACTTATTTTGGTCCAGCTTAATAATTGTTGGAGCCTCATACATGGAATGCTGCTGGGAATGCAGAAATGCACTCTAGTAGCTTCTGCTGAATACAGACAGGCATTCTCTGAATGGAAGAGAACACCTTGTATTCACTGAAAAAAATATGAGATATTCTCTGAATGGCGGAAGTGCCAAGCAAAGCGACCCCCTGAGATGAAGAATTAAATGTAACCAACTGGACCAATGTAAGTCTTTAAAAAATAGTTCCTAGCGTTCAGCTTCAAGCGCATGCAAGCTAAATAATGTGTAAGTGTAATACTTCCAAATATTTATTAACTCTCATAGAGTTCACAGTACTCCCCCTGGCAATGGTATCTTTGTCCAGGCTTTATCCACCATCTACTTCCTAGACTGAGATACTGGCTCAGAGATGACACACTCATGTAAATCCTTGTGCTTGTGCAGTTCTTGGCTTTGTTTTCAAATGTCTGACACAGGTCAGCCCTTGCTGCAGCCTCTCATTTTATTACATCTGACAAAGTTACAACGGGAGGAGACTGAGGAAATGCTTCCCCCTGCCTGCAGCAGACTGATGACATCATCTCAGCCAAGGCAAAGTTGCTGCACTGGAGCTCTAGGATGGATTTTAATGATAAAAGGTGAAGCTTTTTTGAAAAACTATGCTGTATGTATAATATTGTGAAAGTTAGGAATTTATTCATGCAGATTTGTTAGGTTACCGAAAGATTAGAGGAGAAGTACAGCCAAAGCTCATTTCGCAATTCATTCTGCACCCATTTTTAGCAGACAGCGGGCTGAAGTCCGCTGTCTGTTGACGTTACAGAGCTGGTCCAGACTCTGGCAAGTTGAGACATTGAAGTTAGGATCCATCCACATGCCTGGACCATCACCCAGGTCAGCCTCTCAGCGAGCCGCTGAGAGCCTGAGGCAGCAGCTTCCCTCCCCCTCCACAGCCCAGCGCTCCAGTGAGTGTGGAGTGGCAGAGCAGAGAGACGGTGACTGACAGTCAGCAGCTCTCTTGCTCACTAAGCTGTGAGAACCGAGCGATCTGCGGTGTTAGATCGCTTGGTTCTCAGTGTTAGATGCATCGGGGGACTGATCCATCCACCTAGGTAAGTATGATTATTGAATTTAAAAATATATATATACCTCTCTTTTAATATATCAGCCTCTTGCAAAAAAGCTACTGCCGTCTTGCAGTTGACAAGTGATTTGCGTAGTCACAGTGTTAGCAGCGCATTGTATGCTTATTACACATGATTGCTTTGCACTAACTTCTGTTTAAACTGCTTATGATAACAATTCCTCCTCTATCCTCTTCCAGATTTTCTTGCTCGGCCAGAAGTAGGCATGATACAAATACCAAAATTGTTTGCCAACCAAAAAATACAACTGCAATGTACAGCGTCACATTTTTACCCTGATGAGCTGACTGTGAACTGGTTTATGAAAGTAAATGGGAAGGAGAAATTACATTCTATAAACAATGATGACAAATACAAGTTTCTTAACAGTGAATCTAAACTCCAACCAGATAAAACATTCACCCAAACAGCAATACTAGAATTCACCCCATCACCAGAGGATCGGGGGTCAGAGGTCATCTGCAGAGTGATCCATCCCAGTTTGAAGGAACCGATAGAGAGGACAACTGGACCCTTACAGGTGCTGGGTGAGTACAGCTAGCGGTGCCCTGATATCCTTTATTAATATTATTATTATTATTATTATTATTAGCTATAAAAAGAAATTCCCCATCGCTCTCCCTGATGTGTATTAAAAGTCAAGTATATTCTCTGTAACATAAACATATATTTGACAAATGTAAAGCTGCTTTCACAAATACGGACCGTATGTCCGGACATCAATGCATTTCTATGGAACAACAGATGATCATCCGTTTTCATCCGCTTCCATCAACATCCGTTTTTCTGAACGGATGAAAGCCTTATTTTTCATCCTTCAAAAAAAAGGATCAGATGAAAAACTGGTGTAAACTGACAAATGGACAGTTTTTCATGTGTTTTTGCATTGGTAGTGGAATACTTCATCCGTTTTGACGTGACTGAAATGATGAAATGAACGGTCTATATGTGTGAAAGGACCCTTATATTTTGATGCACAGCAGTGATTTAAAGTGATTGTCAACTCGTGACAAGCACTTTAACCTACAGGTAAGCCTATAATAAGGCTTACCTGTAGGTTCCCTGCATATACAGGGTACAAGATGTGCCAACGTCATTCGGCACATGCGCAGTGAAGAAAGGGCCCGCTGTGCCGTTTCTTCACCTCGTTAGTGACATGACTGGCGGCTCCTGCACATCATGCAACTGCAGCCAGTCACAGAGCCAGAGTCGCGGCCCCGGAAGGAAGAGGGGCTGAAGATAGACGCTGCCTGCACAGGAGACATCGCAGGCTTCGTTTGCAGGTAAGTGACACATAATGGGCTACTATGCGATGCATAGTAGCCCATTATGCTTTTATTTTGCAGGGGTATATAGAGGAAGTAAACCCCATCAGGGTTTACTTCCTCTTTAATACTTTTTGTACAACATTTATTACATAACCCAAAGTCTTATATTCCAATCAGCATAACATTGGCTGCTATGAGGGAATCCTTGTTTATATTTTAAACACACTGATTAACAGCTTCCTACCAGTATGAAGTCATGTGATCATCCCCGTATGAACATTTTCAGCAGGCGATTTCCTCTTTATCAGAAGTGATTTGAGTGGCCTTTGCAATGCCACCGGTGGAGACGACGGCACTACACAAAAAAAGGAACTGACATTGTTCCTCCCTCTCTGCAACCTTGGAAACCGGAAGCTATGAGAATTTCGTCACTTGTGGTTTCAGCTCTTTGTTTACCCGGCCGTTTCAGGGCAGTAGCCGATCAAACCGACCTGTGTTTGATTGGCTACATTGGTCTCTGCACTGGGGGGCGGCAGACAGACCTGACCACGGACCCCACCCCCCCGTCGCTCCAGCCCGCACCACACTCATACCGCCCCACCCCCAGCTCACTTAACCCTACAGGTGTAGAGGAGAGATCAGTCTGATAATGAGGAGGGGGGGAGCAGAATGTCTGGTGTCAGTGCACACGGTGTCGACTTTGCTGGGTATCCATGACTCACTCACCTCTCCTCCTAGGACATGGTAGTTTGCTGGCGGGGATCCTTAGCCTCCTGCCACATCCGATCCAAAGCAGACCGCCCCCCGAAATCAGCACACGCAGCACGATCGCCCTCTCCGATCACTGACCCAGATCCAATCCCCGGTGGGTGACAGTGGGAGTGGATGTCCGGGCACACCCTCCGAGCAGTGTGGATGGAACTCACAACCCTCACTCTTTTCTCGTTGCCCCGGAGCGCCTCTGGCAGACTTGGAAAACGTTTCCCTGGCTCGGTGCTGCAAGCAGTCAGGCTTGTCCTTCCATCCCCTGTCCTGTCACTCTGGTCACATTGTCCCACCGAAGCGGCTCTCATACGACAGCTCTGATAGAGAGGAGGAGGAGGCGGTGAGGAGGCTGAGAGCCGTGTGTTCCCGGAGAGCACCAACACCCTCCTTCTCCTAGGCCAATGGAATCGCTTCTCCTTTCAGCCAATTGGGAAATGGGTATCAGGGCCCGCTTCCTGATTGGCTGGGAGGAGAATCAGTGTGACAATAGCAAATATTCATTCGCTATTGTCAAACAATTTTGAAACCTATTAGAGCCTCTCTAAACGTGAACACATATACGTAAATGGTGATTGCACCACACATTGCTGCAAACGTTAGAATGAGAGCAATACTTTTAGCTCTAAACTTTTAACCTGTAAAGGGTTTTAAAGCATCACTAATAGAGATTTTTAGGTACCATAGTTTGGCGCTGTTCCACGGGCGTGCGCAATTTTAAATCATGATATGCCTCAATGTAACTGTGTAAAATATATATATATATACTGTTTGGGGTTCTAAGTAATTTCCTAGCAAAAAAAATATTTTTACCTGTAGGAGAGTAATGTCAGAATTGGCCTGGGTGGAAACTGGTTAATGAAGCCTCAATGTATCTGAACAAAATGAACCGCCTTGTCTGAAATTATTTTTTTTTTATAACCCCCCCCCCCCCCCACATATTGTATTAGTTGCTCATATTAATATTATCTCTTGCAGTAAAGCCTGAAGCTCAGCAGCCCATACAACTCCGTATTAATGACTCACAAGATATGGTGGCAACTTTCAGCCTTCTCAGCTTTTACCCAAAAGATTTAAGGATGATTTGGACTTACGGACAAACCCAGGAGAAGAAGCCATCAGAGGAGGCAATCAGTGAGAATCCAGATGGCACATTTGCTGTCACCAGTCAGTGTACAATTCCTGGAAATCTTCATATGGACCCACAATTCAGAGTCAGAGTGACATGGGAACATCCAACCATGGAGAGTTTGGAATACAGAGAGATTTCTGTACGAGATCCAGGTAGGAAAAGGTATATTATTGCCCAATATTCCAAACTGTCAGTCTTGCATTTAGCATAAATTCATATTGACATTTTCACATTGTAGTCATGAAGGGCAACTTGAATGAGAGAAATTGATTGTTTGTTCCAGGCCAAACAGGGTCCATGTCCATGGCTTTTTTTATGAGACCCAGAATATCATAAATGTAACTACCTTGCACTTGCTTTTCCCAATGTGTCCACCGCCTGAGTTTGCTTTTGTTATTATGTAGATCAGGTGCCTCCAAACATTTCAGTACGGGGGCCACATCATATTATTTACAAAAATTCAGGGTTCAAACAAAAGTTTTATAAATGAACAAATCAAATATAAATGAATGAATATGTTTTACATGAATTGAAACAAAATTTGGGGTGGGATTATAGCGGTGCCAACAAATAATAGAAACAAAAAAAATGCTTAAAACATAGAATTTATTATTATACATAGTTAAAATGTGATCAATATAAACATTATATGTCCTTATACATCTCCATTTTAGTGGTCACACATAGAAGGTTCCAATTGATCGCTGGTTACAAGATCGTGTATTTTCCCAACATGTTTCGTCAACATTGGATTCCTCAGGGGATTATAAGCCACCAAAAATGTATATTGCACAAAGAACATAAAATTACAAATGTCAGAAAAATGCATAATCAAAAATAATTATTTAACCATACACTTTTCACAAAAACAAACACTGTAATTTGCCTTATCCACTATGGCCACGGGATGAGGTGCAGGATGTAACATGATCACCAGGCCAAACTACATGTTTTACATGAAGTTTTGCATGATATGGTTTAGAACAACATAAAAACAACAGAAAACTTCACTTAATTAGTTGCCACCTGCAGTACATTTACATGGCTGGATTACTGATCATGATCCAGCCTGTTCCACGTTAGGGGCATGAAGTTCCGGTGAACGACCAGTGTGTCCATTAGACACACCAGATTGTGGTACTTTTGAGTATCCTGGGGATGATCACAATGTCAACAAAGCAACAAAGTTGTTATGAATGAATTTCATTCATAACAGCTGTGCTTTATACAGTGAAGCTGTGATTGGCCCACAACTATGAAATAGTACCTGGAGCGGGCACAACGTCCTTAACAACTGCTGAGTCATTGACTGTCAGTGGGGTTCCCAGCTAACAGCTGAATGTAAAGAAAAGAATGCTAGTATTTAAAAATTGCTGAAAAAAAATGGCCTCACCCCCCCCCCCCCTCAATCCATACCAGGCCCTTAACAGAGCATGCAGCTCGGCAGGTCAGGAAAGGAAGGGGGGCGAGCAAGCCCCCCCCCCCTGAACCATACTAGGCCACATGCCCTCAACATGGGGGGGTGCTATTGGGCAGGGGGCTCCCCCCCCCCAAAGCACCTTATGCCCATGTTGATGAAGACAAGGGCCTCTTTTCCACAACACTGACCGGTGATTGTTGGGGTCTGCGGGCAGGGAGCTTATCAGGATCTGGAAACCCCCCAGATCCCACCCTGCACCATGTGATCACCACCAGGCCAGTCATATGATGACAATGTACTGCAGTGGTGACAGTTTATAAAAAAAAATTTGAAAAAACAAACAAATTTCATTTAATTTAACTTTGTGACAAAAAGTTGCAACTTCAAAAAACTTATGCCTCTTACTAAATGCCACAGACTGTCTACTTTCCAAAAAGAGGTAATTTGTGGGGTATTTGTACTGTCCTGGTTTTTTAAGGGCCTCAAGAAAAGAGATAGGCCGTCAGTACATCACGGTTTATCAATTCTCAAATATCTATTATGTACCATAGTTCATAGATGCTATAACCTTTGTACAAACCAAATAATATACACTTTTCAGGATTTTTTTTTACCAAAGACATGGAGCATAATAAATTTTGGCTACATTTATGAAGAAATTAGATATTTTTTATTGGATATGTTTTAAGACAGAAAGTAGAAAATATCTTTTTTTCAAAATTTTCAGTGTTTTTTATATAGCAAGAAATAAAAATCCCAGTGGCGCTCTTATACCACCAAAAGAAAGCTCTATTTTCTGTGAAATAACAAATGAATTAATATGTTTCATTTGCTTAGTGTTCCATGACCACTCAATTGCCAGTTAAAATAGCGCAGTGCTGAATAGCAAACAATGGTCTGGTAAGGCAAAGAGATTCCAAATAAACTTGGGCCCATTAGGGCCCTCCCTTACATCAGAGGTCCCATCAGAGCCCCCTTGCATCAACGTCCCCATGAAAGTCCCCCTTACATTAGGGTCACCCCATGAGAGTCCATTTTTACATCACGGTCTCCATCAGAGTTATCTCTTACATCAGATGCCCGAATTTTACCCCTAGGCCATGGTTTGAAGACCCTTGATGTAGTTGGATGAGAACTGTGAGGTACAGTATATAACAACTTATTTACTGTCACTTTTTACCTCTAGGAAAATGCTATATGCCAAAAAAATGAGGACCACACTTTAGTTGTCTCTTACTTTAATACTTCTTGAATCACTGATCCAGAGCAAGTAAAATAAGAAATTCTGATCTGTATATCTGCTGCAGGTCAATGATTCAAGGTATTACATAGTTACTAGGCTTGTGCAATTCGTTTAGTTCGGAATTAGTTTTTTAGCAAATTTTTCAAAATTCAGCAATTTGGACGAATTCGAATTTCCAGACTTTCATTTTTTTAATTCAAACATTAGTTAATCTGAAAACCGGCAAATCCGAAAATCCGAACACCACAAATTCGGTAATCGGAAAAGCCAGAAATCCGAAGTTCGAAAATTCAGAAATCTGAAAATTTGAAAATAAGAAAGAACATTTGAAATAATAAGTAACTTACTAATAAATAACTATTGAATTATAGGTATTGGAATTTCCTTGAAAATTTGGCTGTCAGTGAACTTAAATAAGAAATGTATCACTAACAGCCATATATAAGGAAATTCCAATACCTATAATTTAATAGTTATTTATTAGTTACCTATTATTTCAAATGTTTTAACTAATAAATAGCAATTAAATTATAGGTATTGGAATTTACTTGAAAATATGGCTGTTAGTGAATAAGTTCTTATTTAAGTTTGCTAACAGCCATATTTTCAAGGAAATTCCAATACCTATAATTTAATAGTTATTTATTAGTTACTTATTATTTCAAATGTTCTTTCTTATTTTCAAATTTCCTAATTTTGAATTTCCGAAATTTGGAAATTCGAAAATAAGAAAGAGCATTTGAAATAATATCTTATTATTTCAAATGTTCTTTCTTATTTCTGAATTTTTGGATTTCTGAATTTCAGATTTTTTACTTCAGAATTTCCGAATATTGGATTTTGGCCTTTTTGAATTGCCGAATTCATGAATTTCGAATTCCAAAATTTCGGACTTCTGAATTTTTTGAATTTCCGAATTCCCGAAAAAATAAAAAAACAAACGGAACGAAAACAAACATATTTTTCAGCTGTGCACATGTCAAATAGTTAATAGTTGGTGTGTGTTTATGTCTCTACCATATAACTGTATATTGTGTTCAATAAGTGTCCCATCTAAGCATTTTTTTAAACTAGCGACACTTTCCGCTGAAACCACCGTTTGTGGAAGGAGTTCCACATCCTTACCACTCTGAGAGTAAAAGGCTCTTACGCAGTTTATGGTAAACCACTTCTCGTCCAACTGCAGAGAATATGAGTCTTATGGGACCTGAGACTGAATAGTTTTCCTCCCAATGCTGGAATAATCATAAAGATATGTGTACAGTATATCACTATCATACCCCCTTTTAAACAACTCTTCTCTAGGGAGAATAAGCTTAAACGGGTTGTAAAGGCAGAAGGTTTTTTCATCCTATTCCTTAAGATAAAAAGCCCTCTGTGTGCAGCAGCCCTCCCAGCCCCCCCTAATACTTACTTGAGGTCCCTCTCGATTCAGCGATGTTGCAGGATTGTCTGGGCTGCCCTTCTTCATTGGCTGAGACAGCAGCACCGTGCCATTGGCTCCCGCTGCTGTAAATCAAAGTCAGTCAGCCAATGAGGAGAGAAAAGGGTTGCTATATAGTAATGTGAAGTTATTGTCTTGCTTAGCTTTGTATCATCAGCAAACACTGAGATGTAATTATATATCCCAACCTCTATATCATTTATGAAACCATTAAATAGGATTGGTCCCAAGACAGAGTCCTGGGGTACCCCACTTATAGCTGCAGACCATTCAGAAGATACACTATTTATCACCACCCTCTGGGTGCGCCCCTGTAACCAGTTTTCTATCCAGGTACATATACCATTGTCAATGCCATCAGACCTCAATTTCTAGATTAACCACTTGCCTACTGGGCACTTTCATCCCCTTCTTGCCCAGGCCAATTTTCAGCTTTCAGCGATGTCACACTTTGAATGACGATTGCACAGCCATCAGCATTGTACCCAAACAAAATTTGTATAATTTTTTTTTCACACAAATAGAGCTTTCTTTTGGTGGTATTTAATTACCAATGGGTTTTTTATTTTTTGCCAAATAAAGAAATTTAAAAAAAACATGTTCATGGTTTGTTATAACATTTTGCAAACAGGTCATTTTTCTCTGTGCACTGATGAGGCTGCACCCATGGGCACTGATGAGGCGGCACTGATGAGGAGGCACTGATGAGGCCACACTGATGGGTGGCAGTGATAGGCCCTGGTAGGCGGAACTGATGAGCACCGATAGGTGGCACTGATAGGCACTGATTGGTAGCACTGGTGGGCACAGATTTGCAGCACTGGTGGTGCTGCACTGATAATCAGGACACTGATGTCCCTTTTAGAGAAGCCGGTTATCAGCTCTCTTCTCTAATCCTCATGCTGTCGGCATGAGAAAAGGAGTGTTGATAACAGGCATCTGTTTGGCAAAAAAACAACGCAAAAAGCTCCTAAACTCAAGTTTAGGAGCTGCTAGTGCACGTGAGCACTTATTGCATCCTTTGAAGCGCTGGAATGCTGATGGTGCCCCATCGACCTTATATATTTAATGGACAGTTTTTTATCTTTAATGAGCCTTTTTATGGTCAAATGTAGCCACACAGATTTAACATTAGTTATTTTATGTTTGTTGCCCTTCAGAATACACTGGCTAATGCCATTATCTAAAATGCTCCTAAAGTACTCCTACTTTTCCTCCATGTCTTTTGTTTCCAGAATATCTTCCCATTTAACATCATGAAGTATGGAGCGCAGTTTGGTAAAGTGTGCTTTCTTGAAACTTAATATACTACCCTTATGTCTGCTTTTCCTGCACTTTACAGTGAATGTAACTGCACTGTTATCCCTGTTTCCCAAGTTATATCTTACTTTCGCATCCACTATCGGCTCTGGGTTGTTTGTGATTAGTAGGTCAAGCAGAGTCTTGTTTCTAGTTGGGGCCTCCACCATCTGAAACTTTAATTTGTCCCGCAATACATTTAAGAATTGCTAAGTCTTATAGTGAGCAGATCCATCTGCCCAGTCAATATCTAGATAACTGTAGTCCACCAACATGATAACATTGCCCTGCCTTGCCAATTTTTCTAACTGTGAAAGGAGATTGGTCTCCTCTTCATACTTAAGGGGAGGGGACCTGTATCATACCCCACTATCAATTTCCCATTTGTTTGCTTCCTTTGAAGTTCCATCCACAATGATTCCACCCCTTCTATTGCCCTGTTAGTAATGTTATCCCTCATTTTCACCAACCTATCACTCTTGACATACATGCACACCCCTCCCCCTCTTCTACCTACTCTGTCCCTTCGATACAGGGAGTATTGAATGTGGCAAGTCAGCAGGACAGCCAGACAACTAGCATTTTGCAGAAATATCGGTGATGAAAGCCTCCGTATTCCCTTTAAAATAAACCCTTCAAAAAATATGAAGTCGGCCATTGCAGAAGCAGAGGGTATCTTCTGAGCACTGTTGTTCAGTTTGTGAGGTTGGATAGATCACAGGGAGCAACTGTCAGAGTTCAACTTACCTCTGGCACTCTAGGTCAGTGATTTTCAAACTGTGTGAGATTTGTAGGTGTGTCGTGGAAGTTTTGAAAAATATTTAAAATTGCTAGCATTTTGAAACCTTGACATATTGAAAAATTAAATGTAAAATCAATGTAACAAAAGTTAAAACATAAATGTAAAAACGCAATCTCTGTCAGTCTATCATTCAATGGTTCCTTTCGTAACGCAAGACTTGTGCGAGATCTCGGGAGAACTCGATCGCTCGAATTATATTATAATAATAGAGACCGTTCCATTCCAACTTTGATGTTTATAAATAAAGTTTATTCATTGTTTAGTGATGGAGAAATACTTAATCAAGTCTGGAACTCTGAACGAGAAACGTTTATGAAAAGCAAGGAAGCAAGCGAAAGTACGAAAAAGATTACAATCACTTTAATCTGATTTGCTTTGGAAAGCAGGCACATCCTTCACATTACATTTAAAATTAAATATATATGTAAAAATAAATAAGTTCTTCACCACAAAAATTGTTAAATCTTTTGAGGTGTGCCATGGAAATTTTTAGATTTTTTTGGTGCGCCGCAAGACAAAAAAGTTTGAGAAACACTTTTCTAGATTCTTTGAAAGATGCACACCAGTCAAGACTGGCCATAGATGGATCACCAATTCGGCTTGTGCAGCAGGGACTTTCAATCCACCTATGGCCGTTTCCTTCCAGAGAGGTCCACCTAATGATCAACTTCTCTCAAACCGGCTTGTTGCAAAATTTTCCTGCTTTTTGATCAAAACAAAACTGGCTGTGTCTGGCCAGCCTAACAATAATGTCTTGAAAAACATACTGGGAACACAGCTTAAGCACTCATGACTTTTGGTTTTAATATAAACATTGTATGGTATGTATGAGTTTCTGATGTTGACCATATCAAATTTATACACTGTAGACTTTCCATGGCATCTAAAAATTGAAGAAACTTCTGCACTGATTCTGAAAGAAAACCAGGAGACCACAGTGACGTGTAAAATCTCCGGGTATTTCTTGGAAAAAAATCTAAGAGTGACTTGGTTGGAGAAGAGGGGAGAATCTGTAACTGACATACATGAAATACCGGAGATAAAACATGAAAGAATGGCAGATAACTCCTATCGGTGCTTCCCTTCCATATCCTTCACACTGCCCTCATTTACTGAGGATCTGGAGTTCATTTGCAGAGTGGAACATCCCAGCCTGGAACAGCCAATAGAACGAAGCACAAGACCCAGGGTGAACGGTAAATTCTTTCACAGTTACTAATAACTTATTGGGCTGTCATGACATAGTTGGACACAGTTGACCTGCATTTGACCTGCTTCAAGCGAGTTTTAGAAGTACAACACTGTCATTATATAGTATATATAACTTCCTAGACGTGTTCACTAGTGAAATAAAGAAGAGGCGGATGTTTCCAGAAGTCGTAAATTTTGTACTTGGATTTCAAGCACATGCACAATTAGTTCACTTGGATCTGTACAACATTATGTAATAGAAAGCACATGCTTTTTGCTGTTTGGTATCAGAGCAATGGCAGAGTCTACTGGTGGCAGAAGAGACAGTAAAAAGCACGCTTCACCTTCCAGTGCTTCTCTCCGCATCAACTCTGATACTTGAGAATAAACCCTTTTCTCGATCATAAGGGCCGGTTCACGCTACGTGGTGACCTGTGTTGTTGTGCACTGGATAATTGCAGGTCACCACTAGGGTAAACAAAAATAATGATTTTCTATGTGCCTTGCTCACACTGCAATGCTGGTGTGATGTGCAGTGCGGGGCATGTCTACATTTTTCTGCACCACAATGGATGGCTTTGTTGTGCAGAGACATAAATTAAAGAGGAAGTAAACCCAGATATGCATCGCATATTAACCCATTATGTGCAACTTAACTGCAAACGAAGCCAGCGACATCCAGTGCTGTGCCCTGTGCTGGCAGCGTCAATCTTCAGCCCCTCTTCCTTCCGGGGCCGCAACTCCGGCTCTGTGACTGGCCGGAGTCGCATGACGTCACTCCCACGCATGTGCGTGGGACCCGCCAGTCACGGTCTCAGTGAAGAAATGGCACGGAGGTCATTTCTTCACTGCGAATGAGGTTTGGGTGTGGCGCTGTCTGAGCTTTGGGTATAAGGGAAAATAGTGTATGTCAGTGCAAAAAACGCTAATAAAATGCAATAGTTTCAGTGTAGATTTCCGAATCGCAAAAAACGTGACTGTATGTGATAAAAGGGAATATGGGTTTCGAGTCTGTCGCGGTGTGGGTTTGGAGTAAGCGTCACTTCTTTACTGGAGGCACGGTAAAGAAGTGACTCTGGCACTGACCGCCCAGGGTGCGTGTACGCACCCTCACTGCAGTACGCTGAGGCCGGTCAGTGTCTCGGCCTCAACGCCGGGGCCTTCCTTCTCCCCGACTTCTAACTGCGACGGTCGTGTCCCGTGTCGTGACCTACAGCGACCGAAGCAAACGTCAATTCAACGTGTATTACCCAATTATACGCTACGTATAGACCCAAATGAAGGAGAAATTAAATACAGAG